>JAAGEH010000101.1:1049112-1107318 GCA_011751065.1 Lasiurus cinereus | reverse complement strand
TTAATTCTGAATGATAGCTTTGCTGGATAGATTATTCTTGGTTGTAGGTTCTTGCAATTCATCACTTTGAATATTTCTTGCCACTCCAATCTTGCCTGCATAGTTTCTGTTGAGAAGTCAGCTGACAATCCTACGGGTGCTCCCTTGTAGGTTATGAACTATTTTTCTCTTGCTGCTTTCAATATTCTCTCTTTGTCTTTTGCTCTTGGCATTTTAGTTATGATGTGTGTTGGTGTGCTCCTCTTTGGATTCCTTTTATTTGGAGCTCTGTAAACTTCCTGGACTTGTAAGTCTATTTCTTTTACCAGATGTGGGAAGTTTTCAGTCATTATTTCCTCAAAGACGTTTTCAGTATCTTGCTCTCTCTCTTCTTCTGGCACCCCCACAATTCTGATGTTGGTATGCTTGAAGTTGTCCCAGAAGATCCTTACATTATATTCACATTTTTTAATTATTTTTTCTTCTTGCTTTTCCAGTTGAGTGTTTTCTGATTTTTTATATTTCAAATTTTTGACTTAATTTTTGCCTTCCTCTAGTCTGCTGTTAAGTCTCTTTATAATATTTTTTTATTTCAGACAGTGTATGTTTAATTTCTAGATGGTCCTTTTTCATCTCTAATTGGTCCTTTTCATCTCCTCTTGAGTCTTGCTAAATTTATTCATCTTTTCTAGGAAATTCTTGAAAAACCTTATAACTGGTTTTGAACTTGATATCAAGTCATTTGATTTCCTCCATTTCTTTTGTTTGTGATCTCTTCCTTTGTCTCTGAATTTTCACTATACTGGGAGAACTTCTGTGTTGGATTCAGCCTTATGATACAAGACTTGCAAAACTGCAAAAGCTTCTCTGTTGAGCTTAGGAGGGGTGGAGTCTCAGGGCTTAACGGACCACCTTGCCTTCCAGTCAGCCCCACCCTACTCGGCCCCTAGGTCTCATGTGTCTCTGGGTAATCGCTGGAGCAGTCCCTGAGAACATGCACAGTGCCTCTAGACAGCTACCTTTCCGGCTCCCCTGCGCTTCGGGACCTGTATGAGTCTGGGTCCCCAGGGTCTCGCCCGAAACTGGGGTGTAGTGGAGTTAGAAGTGGTGCAGTTGGGAGGCTCTGTCTCCTGCCCACTTGTGAATGCCAGTGGCACAATCAGCAGTCCGTCTTCTGTGAGCAGTGCTGTGCGTGCCCTTTCTCGGCTCCCTAAATTTCTGTGCACTTCTCCCTTTTCACAGTCCAAACTTTCCCCGTATGAGTTTCAGCCGGACCTGAGGTTCAGTGCCATAGGATAAGGGGTTCAGTGCAGTTGGGAGTCTCCCATCTCCTTCCTGCCAGAGGAAGCCAGCCAGGCAATCCGGCACCCACTCTCTTCATGTGCAAGTTTCTGTACCTCAGCTTTTTGTAGCTCCTCTGGGTCTCTGTGAGCTCCTCTCTTTCCTTCTAGTTGTAGAATTTCCACTCAGCCAGCTTTCCTGTGGTTCCGGATGATGCCCACTCTATCTTTTAGTAGTAGTTTTGAAATTGTTGTGCAAGGCAGCAGTTTAGGTGCTCACCTATGCCACCATCTTGGATTCCTGCTCCCCAGCTTTTATTCATTTTCATGTGCATGGAATATTGTTTTCATCCCCTCACATTCAGTCTGTATGAATATTTTGTTCTGAGGGTATCTCTTGTAGACAGCATTTATATGGGTCACATTTTTCTCATCCATTCAATTTCCTAATGCCTTTTTATTAGAGCATTTATCCATTTATATTTAAGGTTATTATTGATACGTATTTATTAATTGTGAGGTTTATCTTTATACCTATATTCCTTCTATATATATTTTTTTTCCTTTAACATTTCTTGCAATGCTGGTTTGGTGGTAATGAACTCCATTACCTTTTTTTATGGTTGGGATAGCTCTTTATTTCACCTTATATTTTAAACAATAGCCTTGCTAGATAGAGTAGTCTTGCTTTTTAATCCTTGCTTTTCATCACTCTGAACATTTTATACCAATTCCTTCTGACCTGAAGTGTTTCTGTTGAAATATTGGCTGACAGCCTTATGGAAATTCCCTTGTAGGTAACTGTTTCTCTCTTGCTGCCTTTAAGATTCTCTCTTTGTCTTTAACCTTTAATTATGATGTGTTTGGGTGTGCATCTCTGTGGGTTCATCTTGACTGGTACTCTGAGCTTCCTAAACTTGTGTCATTTTTTCCTTCATTAGGTTATAGAAATTTTTAGCTTTTATTTCTTCAAACAATTTTTCTATCCCTTGTTCACTTCCTTACCCTTCTGATAGCATTATGATGCAGGTATTGTTACATTTTATGTTGCTGCAATGTTCCCTTAATAACTATCCTGGCTTTAGTACTTCTTTTTTCATTTTGTTGCTCTGATTGTGTGTTTTTATACCTTATCTTCTAAGTCACTGATCAATCCTCTTCTTCATCAATCCTGCTTTTAATTTATCTCAGTGTATTCTCTTTTTTAATATGTATTTTATTGATTTCAGAAAGGAAGTGAGAAGGAGAGAGAGATAATCATTAATTGGCTATCGCCTGTATGCCCCTTAATGAGGATCAAGCCCACAACTCTGGCATGTGCCCTAACTGGGAACTGAACTGTGACTTCCTGGTTCATAGCTCAATGCTCAACCACTGAGCCACAACAGCTGGACTCCTTTCAGTGTATTCTTGATATAAAATATGGTATTTTTCATTTCCTATTGGTTCTTACTCATGGTTTCTGTGTCTTTTTTTATACTGATGTAGTTCCCGCTAAGTTCCTTGTAGTTCTCATTAAGTTGCTTGTAGTTCTCACTAAATTTGAGCAGTTCTCACTATGTTTGAGCATTCTTGGAACCTTTCCTTTGAATTTTATATCTGATAAATTGATTGCCTCCATTTCATTTAAATTATTTTCCAGTGAATCCTTTTCTTTCATTTAAGGGTTATTTCTTTGTCTTCCCATTTTAGCTGTCTTTTTTTATTTTTAATCTTTATTGTTGATATTATTACAAATGTCCCTCTCCCTGCTTCCCATAGTTCCCCTTCACCTGGTTTCCACCCTGCCTCAGGCATTTGCCACCCCATTGTCTGTATCCATAGGTAATGCATACTTGCCTATAAGATTTTTGTCTAATCTCTTTCTTCACCTCTCATACCCCTTTCCTCTGAGAATTATCAGTCTGTTCCATTTCCATGTCCCTGATTCTATTCCATTCACTGGTTTATTCTGTTGATCAGATTTTTTATTCGTTTGATTTTTAGATTCAGTTTTTGATAGATATGCATTTATTGCCACTTTGTTGTTCATATTTTTTATCTTTATCTTTTTCTTCTTCCTTTTCTTAATACTCTTCAGCATTTCATATAATACTGGTTGAGCTATTTCTTGTCTGTGAAATTCTTTATCTGACCTTCAATTTTAAATGATAGCTTTGCTGGGTAGAGTAATCTTGGTTGTAGGTTTTTACTGTTCATCACTTTGAATATTTCTTGCAACTCCCATCTGGCCTGCATAGTTTCTGTTGAGAAATCAGCTGACAGTCGTATGAGCACTCCATTGTAGGTAACTAACTGCTTTTCTCTTGCTGCTTTTACAATTCCCTCTTTGTCTTTTGTCCTTAGCATTATAATTATGGTGTGTCTTCATGTAGTCCTCTTTGGGTTCCTCTTGTTTGGTGCTCTCTGTGCTTCCTGGCCTTATAAGTCAATTTCTTTCACCAGGTGGGGGAAGTTTTCTCTCATTATTTTTTCAAATAGGTTTTCAATCTCTTGCTCTCTCTCTTCTTCTGGCACCCCCACAATTCAGATGTTGGTAAACTTGAAGTTGTCCCAGAGGCTCCTCACACTAACTTCATATTTTTGGATTATTTTGGAAGGGGAGAGTTGTTTGTTTGTTTGTTTTTTGCTCTTCAGGTGGGGTGTTTTTTGATTCCTCATATTTCAAATCATTGATTTTATTCTTGGAATCCTCTAGTCTACTGTTGAATCCCTGTATATTGTTCTTTATTTCAGTCAGTGTATGCTTAATTTCTAACTGGTCCTTTCCTTTTTTTTTTTCCAGCTCAACAAGATCCTTGCAAGTCTCACCAAGTCCCTTGGGAGTTGCTAGAAAATTCTTGAGTAACCTTATAACTGTGGTTTTGAACTCTATATCAAGTAATTTGCTTTCTTCCATTTCTTTCATGACATGTTTCTTTGTCTCTGCATTTTGGCTGCTTCCTTGTGTTTGTTTCTATGTATTGGGTAGAGCTGCTACATCTCCTTGAATTGATAATATGAGCTTTTGTAGTAGGTGTCCTATAGGTCCCAGTGGCTCAGTCTCCCCAATCATCTGAGGTGGATACTCTAGGTGCACCTTTTTGTGGGCTGTATGCACAGTCTTGTTGTAGTCGAGCCTTGATTGCTATTGGTGTCACTGGGAGGAATTGACCTCCAGGCCAATTGGCTGTGGGGACTAGCTGCAACTACAGTGGAGAGCTGCTCTGCAGAAGACATCATTATGGAGCAGGATTTGCCTCAGTGGGGCTTTGGTTCTCATTGAGTCTGCCCCTTGAGTATGTAGCTTATGGATGTGAAGAGTCGTAATCTGGTATGGTTACATTGACCACTGGGTACACTGGTTCTTGAGTTTCCAGGGAAGTGAAAAGTCTGCCACTGCCTGGCACCACCCAGCAGGAGCTACAGAGAGATATGAAGATTCCTCCTCTTTGTGTCAGGTTTGGAAGTACCCAGAGGAGACCCAGGTGTAAAGCAAGGCAGGCTGGTGCGGTGCCAGGTCTTGAGCATTTTATTGATAGGTGTGGTGCTCCTTGACCCAGCTGCAGCCTGTTTGACATGTTTTAGCCTGAAAAAGAACAGGCCATTCATATACAAAAGCCACTGCACACAGCTTTTAGAGAATCACCAGGGTTGTGCAAACAGAAATAACTGGCAGTCAGCCCTGCAACCGGGGAGGTCCCAACATGGGAACAGTGACCTCTCTGAGTACTTCTGTCTGGAAGAAAGCCATCCCCATGTTCCTGCTCCAATGCCAGACAGTCCGGTTTCTCCTAATATGTGTCTGGATTACCCAGAGCTTCACCTGGCACTGGAGTTCAGAGGAAGTGGAAGCTTGTAAGTTTAGTTCATGGTGCTGGTTTTTTAAGAAGAGCAGCTGGGTCTCCAGCAGCCTCTGTGTCACCGAGCCCCAATCCCCACTGGTTTTCACAGCCCATAGTTCTTACTGCATGTAGAGACTTCTTTTCCAGCTCAGGGACCCTGGGTTGGAGATCTGATGTGGGGCTTGGACACCTTGCTCCCTGAGGCAGCCTCCACAGAAGTGATCTCCTTCCTGATTAAAAAAAGTGGCACAGCCATGACTGGTTTGGCTCAGAGGATAGAGCATCAGCCTGTGGACTGAAGGGTCCCAGGTTTGATTCTGGTCAAGGGCATGTACCTTGATTGTGGGAACATCCCCAGTAGATGGTGTGCAGGAGGCAGCTGATCAATGTTTCTCTCTCATCGATGTTTCTAACTCTATCCCTCTCCCTTCCTCTCTATAAAAAAAAATCAATAAAATAGATATTTAAAATAATTTAAAAAGTGGCACAAGTGAGTGCCAAACCAGACCGTTTTGCGCCTCCACACCTCCCACCAGTCTCAGTGTGCTTTCTTCTTTCCTTCTCTAGTTGTAGAGCTTCCATTCAGCCAGCTTTCCAGTGGTTCTGGATGATGCTTGTTCTGTATTTTAGTTGGAATTTTTATGTGGTTGTGGAAAGCAGTGAGTACAGGCATTTGCCTACACTGCCATCTTTTTTAACTGTGCTTTTGTGTTTGTTTCTATATATTAGAAAGAATTGATATGACTCCCAGTCTTCATGGGTAGCCTTATGTACTGTGTGTCCTGTGGGACCCAGTGGTGCAGTCTCCTTTATCTCCTGAAATGGATACTTTAGGGATGTTTCTTGTGTGTGTTATTTGGACACTCCTGTTATAATTGGGTCTTGATTGTTTTTGTCTCATATGTAGGTGGGATCTTACCTCTGGCTGGCTGACTGTGAGGATCAACCCCAACCTTTAAAAGTATCCTCTTCTGCCCTTCCTTAAATCTCCTCCTTTTACTCAAGATGAATGTTCTCCAATTTAGTTTTATTTCTAGTTTGGTTCCAAGAGGAGGTGCAAGGAATATCAACCTAACTGCCACCATCTTGAAAACCTAAGAGATTTCATGGTGGACAGAGGTTAATAATCACATGACATTCTCAACTGTAGGTGGTCTCACGCATGTGGACATGTGGACATGAGTAGCTCAGAAGATGGTAGTAAAAATCTCAGATACTTCTTATAGCAATATTATTTTGATATCTCTTTCCAGGCAAGAGAAACAAAAAAAAGTAAACAAATGGGGCTACATAAAACGAAAAATCTTTTCACAGCAAAGAAAACCATAAACAAAATTAAAAGACATCCCAGAGAATGGGGAAACCTAGTCACCAATGATAGATCTGATAACTTATAATCTGATAAGAGCTTACAATCCAAACTTTATAAAATATTCAAACAACTCAACACCAAAAAAAAAATCAACAACAAAAAACAATCCAATTAAAAACATGAGCAAAGGAGCTGAACAGACACTTTTCCAACGAGGACATACAGATGGCCATTAGGCATATGAAAAGAATGCTCAACATTACTAATCCTGCTAATCATCAGAGAAATGCACATTAAAACCATGATAAGATACCACCTTATACCTATCAGAATGGCTATCATCAATAAATATACAAACAAGTATTGGAAAGGACGTGGAGAAAAGAGAACCCTCACGCACTATTGTGTGTCTCTCACATCGATGTTTTCTTTCCCTGGCCTCCTCTCCACTAAAAAAATAAAAGTTCTAGTAAGCCTGAGAATTGTGGCTCAGTGATTGGACGTGACCCATGAAGCAGGAGGTCACCATTGGAATCCCAGTCAGGGCACATGCCCAGGTTGTGAGCTCATCCCCACGAGAGGGCATGCAGAAGACAGCTGATGGGTGATTCTCTCTCATTATTTACATTTCTATCTCCCTCTCCCTCTCCTTCCCTCTCTGAAGTCAATAAAAACATTTTTTTAAAAGTTCTAGCAATACAGTAGGAACTTTGAAGAAAGCTTGCAAAAGTCTTTATCAATAAAGAGCTAGTCTCCAAGTGACAAAATAAAGTTTTAATATTTGCTAGCAATTTTGTACAGTATTTATCAAGATAAACATGGCAATTAAAATATCCAATGTTTGTAAGCTGGAAATTTGCCAATATTTTTCAAGGAGAGCCTTCATGCTGAATTTTTATTCTGCAGCAGAAATGTAGGACAGTTATAAAAGTGAAAAGGAGAAAATTATTCAGATTTGGACATTTTAATTATTTAAATTTTATACAAAAAAAAAACTAGAATAAGTACTAGCAAAATCATCTGTGTAGCTGGCTTTAAAGGAGCAAAACTTTTAGTTTGTACTAAATTTTTTAACTTATTGCTAAAAGCCATAAAAACGACCATCATTGATCATTTATAATGGCTTTGTTTCCCAACTTTCAATTTTGTTCCAATTTTAAAAAACAATATGAAATTACTGTATTTGAAATATTTTTTATTATTTGTAATATTTCTGTAAATTTATTGTGATGTTTTAAGGTTCTAAAACCAGATAATCAATAGTCTGGGCTGCTTGTCATTACTTGTGCCAATTAAGCAAAGACAGAGTTGAATCTGTCATATATGAGCATTTATTCCAATAATGCCAGCAGTATGGGAGAACATCAGGTCATCCATGGAAATCTGCTCCCTTTCCACTCTCTCCCATAAACCAGATGCTTATATAGGGAAAAAGGACAAAGATTATATAAGGAAGTAGGCAGAAGGAATAAGAAAGAATAGGTATGCAAATGGAATTAAAATAGGTACTGCAGGCATGAGAAAGTGGGCAAAAGGAATAAAAATAGGTATAATGGTTACAGATTACAGACAATGTGGGGGCAGGCACCTCTGGGATTCCATTGTTTGGGCAGCAAGGTTGTTAATCTTTTTGTGATACTAGGCATTTCTTAACTCCCTTGTCCCAGCCAGATTAGAATATGCTTTCTTTAATCAGAGCAAAACAATCACAGTCAGTAGAGCATGATTAATATTTCTTATAATTGTAGCAAGTCCTCAATTTTCTTTTTCTGCCCCTAACATTCCCCACTGCTTTTTCTACCATCTCATATCTGAGAGTTCCATCAAATCTGAAGAGCCTGCCTCACTAAAAAAAATATACACTGCTGTGGACTTCAGGTAGAAAGAGGATGTGAAATACCCAGTTCTCTGGTCTACAGGCTGAGAAAACAGGGCCAGCACTCATCCTGTTTGCACAAGGCAAAGGGAAAGAGTTTCCCATTGGTACTTTCCCTGCCTTCCTCTGACTCTGCTAAACCCCAGGGGGAGCAGATCCAGGGAAAAACACCCATCAGCTCTCCGTGATTACAGTGATCTGATAACACCTCTCTGGAATGGGTCGGCCCAGCAGCACCTTCTTCACCCAAGCAATGATAACCTGGTCAGAGAATGGAGGTTCCAGGGAAAGACATCACATCGGGCTTCTCTCCTGTGTTCCCTTCCCACAGCAGAGTAAACTAAACAGAAGCTGGAGTCAAATGCTCCCTATCTGAAATTTGCCCCAGAAGAGCATGAGAAAACAATTACAGTTTCAACCACAGGAATGAAGGAGAAAACATTGGTATAGCTGACTGAAAAATTCCAATAATCCCAGTCCCACTGAGAGTTCCAAGTGAGAAGGATGAATGAAAGAATCTTTTAAAGTTTATTATTATTCAGGAATGGTGAGGCCAGCAGGTCAGGAGACAATTGCCCTTGAAAAGAGAACTGTTTTTCACAGTTCCTAAGAGAAGATATGCCAGCACCAATGATGGGGGCAATAGAGGAGGTCAGGAGAATGGAAGTGAGGGGGGAATGTAGGCAAGAATGGACATCTCTTGGTGGGGAATTATGGTTTTCACAGGAAAGAATGGGTGAGCCACAAGCAGGCTTGAGATTGGCTAGTTTGAATAATTTCACCCGGCCCTGAGGTGATCAAAACAGGGGAGGGAGGCCTTGGGTGTGAGACCTTCATAAAGAAAATGGCTGGAATGTAGTATGTGGTTGGTGAGTTTGCACAGAAAAGGAGCACTCACAGGACAGTTTTTTGCTTTCTCTAAAATTACCCAACTTTGGGAGCCATGGTTTTTCCCCGAACAAGCCCACAAGATCTCAAAACATCAAAAATATAGAACAGCCCTAGTGGATTTGCCTCAGTGGATAGAGCATTGGCCTTTGGATTGAAAGGTCCCAGGCTCGATTCTGGTCAAGGGCACATAATTCAGTTGTAGGCTCAATCCCCTGCCTGGTGGAAGCGCATGAGGGAGCAACCAATTGATATGTCTCTCTCCTTCCTTTCCACTCTCTCTAAAAATCAATGGAAAACCATCCAGTGAGGCTTAACAAAAATACATAAGAAAAAAAACAACACATCATTATTACAGTATTCCTATTTCCCAGCTTTTTTGCATATAGGTGAGATCATACATTATCTATCTTTGTTCAACCTGTTTCACTCACCATAATGCCCTCAAGTTCCTCCATGTTGTTGTAAATGGCAAAATCTTTTTTATGGCTGAGTAATGTGGACAAAAAGGGGCCACAGGCTAATCAGACAAACTCAGAGGGAAGCCTGCATGTCCTAAGGCCATATTTTTCTCTAACAAAGGTTAATTAATCTTCACCTTAACTGCACTTTCATTTGTCTTTTTGCATCTAAGATAATATGCCTGATTAACATGCCTTTACAAAAACAAAGTAACTTCCCTTTTTCCAGATCCGTCAAAGCACAGGCACCACTCTGCACTCTGTGGAGAACACAAATCCCCTAGTTGTAACTGAGTTGTTGACTGTAAACGATCCAGTACCCACCTAACTAAAAGAAGTGTGTGTGTCTTTTATTTTATTCTATCCAATCCCACAGTTCCCCCTCCTCCTGCCCTTTGCTTCCCCCTCCTTTCTAATCTATCACCAGTGGATTTCAAATAATCCACTTACATCTCCTCTTTTGATTGTAATGTATAAAACAAGGTACAAAACTGCCATTCTCTGGGGCGTTATCTCAATCCATTGAGGTTCTGTTTCCCAGCATTTAACAGTTTTGCTCAAACAAACTGACAAAAATTCTTCACAGGTTTTAATGTTTCTTAGTTAACAGTAGTAAATAGTTCGTTGTATATATACACATCATCTTTACCCACCCATCTACTGACAGACACTTGAGTTGTTTCTATATCTTGGCTTTGTGGTTTATTCTGTATTTTTGATACTTTGACTCGTGTGTGTGTGTGTGTGTGTGTGTGTGTGTGTGTGTATTTTTGATGCTTTGACTTGCGCATGCTTTTTGTAAGCCTGAAATATTTTGTAATTTAAATTTTGAAATCAGAAAAATTAGTTTGGAAATAAAATAATTCAATCCTGTAGTTCCAACTTTACTGGGTTTTCCCTTTGTCTTTTCGGATGTCTGCAAGGCTGCAGACAATGATGCTGAGTGTGGGCTCCACTGACCAGCAGCAGCATAAGCATCCCGTGAGCAGATTCTTGGGCCCACCTGTACCTGCTGAATCAGAATCTCCGTGCAGGAACCCTATCTGTTTAATAAGCCCTCCTGCAGGTTCTCATTCATGATTAAGCATGAGGGCTTGCTGGTCTAGAAAACTGCCTCACAACCCTCGTTTCACCATCCATCCTTTCTGATGTTCTGGGCAAATTAAGAATGAAAGAAATCTGAAGACACCAGATCAGTAAATCTTCATTGCTGCACATTGAGATTTTCTGGGAGCTTTTAAAATCACTGTGGCTTGGCCTCCACCTGCAGAGGTTCAAACCGAGTGGGTTTGGGGTACAGTCAGGAGATCTTTCTTTCTTTCTTACTTGCTTTTTTTTTTTTTTTTTTTTTTTTTTTTGCGCGAACGCAGTCCCCCACTACCACAAATTATGCAGTCGATTTTCCCACATTTGGGGAAATCGCAGGGGTCAGCACATCCGGAGTGCAATGGATAAGCCTCGCCCTGGGAAAACCACCTTCGTGATCATGGTATCTCCCCTGCCAGGTAAGTATGGGAGATCTTTCTTTTTATAGAGTTCCCCTGTGATTCTATTATGCAACCAATGTTGTGAACCCCTTATCAAGAGAACAAAGAATTTAGCTGAAGGAAAAGAAGTTCCTGGTTTTGTCTGCCACCTGCTGGCGGATGCTGTAGACATCACCTCCCAGCGACCTCCAATGCAGCTGAAAAGATATCCTGGCCCAGGTGGGCTTCCAAAGTTCCCTGCACATATCGAAGTCTGTCAATGTCTGCACAAGAGATGCCCTTTCAAGAGAAATGTCTAAGTCCATAATTCCATTTCAAAGCTATGCTGAGATGTTTCCAGTTATCATTTGCTCACACACGCCTACACTGAAAGACCACACTACCTGTAATTTATGTGACCAAGAGACTCATAGAGCAGTTACTATGCACATGCACTGGACTAAAAACTTCACAAACAACTCATCCATCCTCATAGTTGCCTTTGAAGCCAGCACTATTATTACTTCCTAGGTGCTGAAGGGGAAACCAAGGCATGAAGAGAACTGTGATTTGCCTTGACTATTTTAAGTGGAGGCGTCTGTGTTTAAATCCCAGCAGCTGGCTCCAATGTGGTCTTAACCACATCGTTGCCTTGCTATCGCTAATCATGACCCCTCTGCCCTGTTCTCTGTGGTACCCCAGAATATTATGTGCCAAACACCATATCCACCTTTTTACACAAGAGAAAACTGAGGCTCAGAGAATCTCATCCACTATTCTGGATAAATCTTAAGTCACCACTGTCAGTCACTAAAATATCTCAGTTATCTGGGTTATTATCCTGCTCCTGCCTCAATCCCACCAATGTGACTTTGGGCAAGGTACTTTACCTCTCTGAGCCTCTATTTCTATCAGAAAAAAATTGACCTAGCACCCATTTCTAAGTCAGCAAGTTGCAGTGAGAATTTACCCAACCTCCATTCCAAGCTGTCACCTAACATCCCTTTGATTTGCCATAATTCTTTAAAGAAAAAAAAATGTTTATTATTGTCTTAAGTAGCTATAATCTAAATTTTCAACAATACTCTTTCATAAAGTATTGGTACCCTATCCCTTCCTAGAGTTCTGGACACTGAGAAGTGAACCTCTTCCCCCCCCCGCCCCCCACAGGGAGGAAACCCTCTTCCCTTACCTCCCACAAGCCTAGCCTAGTCTTGGGAGCTAGGTCAAGGCCAAGCCACTCATTCGCCCTTTTTATAAATGTTCTCAATAAGGTGGAGTCTTTTCTCACACATCTGCATGACTATCAATATCCAAAGCTGGGTCTTGAACACAGTCTATTCAATTCATAATGGAATGGTCCGGATGGACCTACTGTTCTGATGCTTAAAACTCTATTATGACCTCACACTCATTAGAATGGCTATCATTTCTTTTTTAAATACAGAAAAAAGATGTTGGTGAGAATGGGGAGAAAATGGAACTCTCTATGTTTCTAATGGGAATGTACTATGATGCAGCCACTATGCAAAACAGTATGACAGTCCCTAGGAAAATTAAGAGTAGGATTACCACATTATCCACTAATCCACTTTTGGGTTTTTACCCAAGATAATTGAAATCAGTGTCCGAGGGAAGAATCCAAGATGGTGGCATAGGTAAATACCTACACTGTTGCCTCGCACAACAATTTCTAAACTACAACTAAAAGACAGAAGGGACATCATTCAGAACCACAGGAAAGCTGGCTGAGTGGAAATTCTACAACTAGAAGGAAAGAGAGGGGCTCATAGAGACCCAGCGGAGCTGCAAAAAGCTGAGGTACAGAGACACACACATGGAGAGCAGGTGCCAGAGTACCTGGCTGGCTTACTCTGGCAGGAGGGAAACAGAGACTCCCAACGGCATTGAATCCCTTATACTACGACACTAAACCCCAGGTCTAGCCGAAACTCATACGGGGGGAGTTTGGACTGTGAAAAGGGAGAAGTACACAGAAATTTAGGGAGTGGTAAAAGGGCAGAAGTCGGGCAGCGCGCACAGCACTGTGCGCAGAAGACCGACTGCTGATTGTGCCGCTGGCTTTCACAAGTGGGCCACTTCTAACTCCACTAAACCCCAGTTTCAGGTGAAACCCTGGGGACTCAGATTCATATGTTTCTGGAGCGCAGGGGAGCCAGAAAGGCAGCAGTCTAGAGGCACTGCAAGAGTGCACGTGCACACAGGGACGGCTCCAGGGATTACCCAGTCACATGAGACTCAGGGGCCGTGGAGGACGGGGCCAACTGGAAGGCAAGGCAGTCCATTAAGCCCTGAGACTCCATCCCTCCCAAGCTCAACAGAGAGGCTTTTGCAATTTTGCAAGTCTTGTATCATAAAGCTGAATCCAAAACAGAAGTTCTACCGGCATAGTGAAAATGCCAAGATAAAGGAAGAGATCACAAACAAAAGAAATGGAGGAAAACAAAAGACTGGATATAGAGTTCAAAACCAAGGTTATAAGGTTTTTCAAGAATATCCTAGGAAAGATAGATAAAGTTAGCGAGATCCAAGAGGAGATGAAAAAGAACCAACTGGAGATGAAAAAGAACCAACTAGAGATGGAAAAGGACCAACTAGAGATAGAAAAGGACCAACTAGAAATTAAACATACACTGACTGAAATAAAAAATAGTATACAGAGACATAACAGCAGACTAGAGGAAGGCAAGAATCAAGTCAAAATTTTGAAATATAAAGAATCAGAAAACACTCAACTAGAAAAGCAAGAAGAAAAAAGAATTAAAAAATGTTAAGATAATGTAAGGAGCCTCTGGGACAGCTTCAAGCATACCAACATCAGAATTGTGGGGGTGCCAGAAGAAGAGAGAGAGCAAGATACTGAAAACCTATTTAAAGAAATAATGACTGAAAACTTCCCACATCTGGTAAAAGAAATAGACTTACAAGTCCAGGAAGCACACAGAACCCCACATAAAAGGAATCCAAAGAAGACCACATGAAGACACATCATAATTAAATTACCAAGAGCAAAAGACAATGAGAGAATATTAAAAACAGCAAGAGAAAAACAATTAATTACCTACAAGGGAGCACCCATACGAATGTCAGCTGATTTCTCAACAGAAACGATGCAGGCCAGACAGGAGTGGCAAGAAATATACAATATGATGAATAGCAAGAACCTGCAACCAAGAATACTCTATCCAGCAAAGCTATCATTCAGAACTGAAGGGCAGATAAAGAGCTTCACAGAGAAGAAAAAGCTAAAGGAGTTCATCAACTCCAAACCAGTATTATATGAAATGCTGAAAGGTACTCTTTTAGAAGAGGAAGAAGAAAAAGGTAAAAGATAAAAAATTATGAACAACAAATACATATCTATCAACAAGTGAATCTAAAAATTAAGTGAATTAAAAATTTGATCAACAGAATGAACTGATGAATATAATAGAATCAGGAGCACAGAAAGGGAGTGGACTGATAATCCTCAGGGGGAAAGGGGTAAGGGGTGTACAGGGAGAGACTGGACAAAAATCATACACCTATGGATGAGGTCAATGGGAGGGAAGTAAGGGTAGAGGGAGGGTTGGGAGCCGGGTGGAGAGGAGCTATGGAGGGGAAAAAAGAGAAACAAATGTAATAATCTGAATAATAAAGATTAAATAAAAAATAAATCAGCTTCCCAAAGAGATAGTCATATAACCATGTTCACAACAGCATTATTCTTAATAGCCAAGAGGTGGAAGCAACCCAAATGTCCATGAATGGATAAATGCATAAACACAATTCCAGACAATGGAATATTATTCAGGCTTTTAAAAGTAAGAGATTCTATGTTTATATACTTTCAGAAAACAACTCCAAGACCAAGTGGCCTCCTGCAACAGAGAGGAATTGGCATATCTGCTCCAACCATGAAGACAAGAGGAGAAACAGTCCAGATATGGAAGACACTGATGACACCTTGCCATGCTAGCAGTCAGCAGCTGTGTGTCGCTAAGGTTGCCTAGGACCAAACCAAAGAGGGTCAGACCTGCATTGCCACTATTTGTCCACCATCCAGATACCATTGCTGACATGTACACATAAGGAACTGTTTGACATTGAAATTGGGACTCAAACATTTTTTGTTCTTATAGGTTTATTTCTAGCCTGCAGAAGCAAGATTTTTTTATATATATATTTTATTGATTTTTTACAGAGAGGAAGGGAGAGAGATAGAAAGTCAGAAACATCGATGAGAGAGAGACATCGATCAGCCGCCTCCTGCACGCCCCACAGTGGAGAGAGATGTGCCCGCAACCAAGGCACATGCCCCAACCGGAATCGAACCCGGGACCTTTCTTTCAGTCCCCAAGCCGATGCTCTATCCACTGAGCCAAACCGGTCTCGGCAGAGGCAAGATTTTTAAAATAAAGAATCGGGGGTGGTGGGGAGGACAGATACAGAAACAAAGAAGCATTGAACAGACTGTCATACTACAGCAGGAAGGCAGGGGAAGTTGGGGAGGAGGTTGTAAAAGATCAACCGAAGGACTTGTATGCTTGTATTTAAGCATAACCAATGGATACAACACACTGAGGCAGGGTTGGGGGGTGTGGGGGTAGACAGGTGAAGGCATGTACTGGGGGTAGGCAAGACCAGGGAGAGATCAATGGGGGAGGGAGGCAGGGGAAGGAGACATAGGTACTATTATTTGTAATACTTTAAACAATAAAAAAAGGAAAAAAAGGAGATTCTGACCCATGTGACCCATGCTACAACATTCATGAACCTTGAGAATGGACCTTGAGGGCATTATGCTAACTGAAAACTAACCAAAAAATAACCCTGACCCATCTATACACACATTTTAACGACTCAACATATTGAAGGACACACCTGGAAAGCTAATGATATTCTATTAGACCCTCCCCTGAGAAAAAATGCTTATTGGGAAGAAAAATTGACAGCCAAATAGGCAGACGTATCTGGCCCCTCGTCCTAGGGCCAGACTGGAAATACAACTAAATCTGAGAACAACCACCCAGAACTAACAAATTAGGTACAGCGAGGAGACAACTTAGAACAAGGAACGGCAGAAAACACCTGAAGAGCGATAGGAACAGGACGTGGGCTTGAGATGGGCAGTGAGCCAGTGGGCTGATAGGAAGAGGGGGAAGCTGTGTTGCACCAAAGTCACATCCCTTGGCCACAGATCTAACATCCATCTGTGAAAAGAAAAAGACACAGGGTTGCTGGCAGCCAGGGAGTCTGGATCCAAGACCACAGCCACAAGCTCAGGTTTTGTTGTTGTTTTGGTTTGGTTTTGTCTTTGTTATTCTCTAAACCCAGAACACAGGACTTTTCTATTGCAATCACTCAGCCGAGGCTTTGCAGGGAGGGAGGCACAGACTTGAGGTGCCTGAGGAAAGGCTGAGAGAAAGTGGGGCAGGGAGACGTGGCCAGCAGTCCTGCATTGGGGCATTCTTAAGCTTCCAAACCAAAGATGCCATTTCTCCCCAGGAGAACTAGTCTCTCTCAGTAGCCTCAGGACAGGGGACACAGCCTGCCACACCCTGCAGTTTGAACTTTCCAGAGGAAACAGGTGGAGGCCAAGGTAATAAATAGGTCTGAATAGTTCCAAAGAGCCCTCGGTGGATTGGAAGAGGGGTGTGTGCCCTGATATTCTGGGAATCAAGGGATAAAAATTCCAGGTTGCCAGCCAACCCCCTTGTTCTCCATACAAGGATCTCTGACCAACTAAGGGCAAAGTAATATTTTGGGCCCCTTGCAGAGGAATAGCTATGGGTCAAGAAAAAAACACCCACCTTACTCTCTGAAAACAAAAGAGGACCAACCCACTTAAAGCCCTGTCAGAAACAGACCCTGAGTCACTAAGACTAACAGCTGGCAGATGGGAAGAGGCAGATTGACCCCGCCTGCTTGCTGTGAAGGCCTGTAGAGATAAACATAAGCAGAGGATGGTGGATCACTTGGAGATTCAAGCAGGGTGCTAAAAGCCAAAGGACAGTGCCTGACAGTGGCCAGCACCTAAGTACCTAACAGGGAGCCCAGAACTGGCAGACAGAACAGAAGAGTGGGGTCCTAAACCAGCTCCCATGGGGTGTTGTGCCTAGACTCCGGGGTCCCCAATAATCAACCACTAAGGAGCCTTTTCCGATCCAAAAGCAGAGAGTCTTTATTCAAACCCGGGTTTGGCTCCCAGCCTCTTTCTGGCGCAGCAGCAAGACAAGAGACCGAGCCCCAGAGGAACAATGGGTTATTTGGGGTAGGATATTGGGTGGGCTTTGGGAAGTGAAGTGGGTTACAGAGATTGCTTTATTAGGTCAGGGTTTTTCAGCAAGGTCTTACAGCCCAACGTTCAGGAGGGGACTGAAGGGGACTGGACTTACTACTGACCAGTACATTCTGAGGTTGGAGCTATCCCCCATTGTTTCCCGATTGGTCAAGAGTGATGTATAGGGAGTAGCCTGTGGTTATGCCTTATTAGGACCTAAGCTGTGTCTCTGGAGCTTCATTGGTCCGCTCAGGCAGTGGTTGGGGGAGTTAGGACATTCCAGGTGGTTTAGGCAGGGCGCCCAGCCCTATAGGACAGATGCAGGGGAGTTCTTTTTTGCTTTGTTCTTTCAGGGGCATTAGTACTTGGCTGAAGCTAATGACACCACTTTTTTAAAATTTCTTTGCACTTTTTTCTTTCTCTCTTCTTTTTTTTTTCTCCCTTTCTTTTTTCTTTTTGTGGTAGAAAGCAAAATCTTTCTTTTCTTTCTTCCCCTTTTTATTTTTTCTTAAATATATATTTTTTATTGATTTCAGAGAAGAAGGGAGAGGGAGAGAGAGACAGAAAAATCAATGATGAGAGAAAATCATTGATTAACTGCCTCCTGCATGTAACCCACTGATGATTGAGTCCACAACTTGGGCATGTGCCCTGACCAGGAATCAAACAGTGACCTCCTGGTTCATAGGTCAATGCTCAACCACTGAGCCCTGCCTGTCAGGCTTTCTTCCCCTTTTAAAAAATATATCTTCTTTATCTATTTTATTTATGTGTTATTATTCTAGTTTCTGTTGGTTTATTCATATACCTAATATTCTTTTCCCTGTTCCTACTTCATTCACCTTTCTCTTATCTTTTTCTTCACTACTCATTTTTTAAATTTTTTTCTCCTCTCTTGCTCATTACCTCTCCTAATTTTTTAACTTGTTGTACTTCCTAAAATTAGGCCTATCAGCTCTCTCCTATATTCTCCTTTTCAAAAAAAAATTTTTGTTGTTTATTTTTTTATTTTTATTTTCTGTTTTTTCTTCTTGTCTTCTCATTTCTCTTCTCCCTCCTCTGTTCTAAACCATGGTCCTTCCTCTATTCATCTAATTCCTTAACCTTATTTTCTCTATTTAAGCTCCACATCTACAGGTTCTCACTCCCACCCTACCCCCTTTTTTCTTTTCTGGGTGTTTTTTTTGTTTGTTTGTTTGTTTGCACTTTTTGGTTTTTTTATTGTTTTCTTGTGTTTTCTCCCCATATTCTTACTTTATTTTTTTTCTCACTACTACTGTTGCTCTTTTTCTTAATTCTCTCTTCTCTGGTGCTCACTTTTATTGGGGTTATAGGTATCTTTTGTGCATTCATGTTCTGTTCCTCCAGTGTCATGTCTTATTGTGTTGTATTTTGTGCTTTTCTGTCAGCATGATGTGGTAGGGAGCAAACTACATTATCAGATAGCCTGAGACAAGATTCCATACACAAATGGGACAATAACATTAAAAACCCACCAATATCAGGAGAACCCAAATATCTCAAATTGGGGGCTTCTGTAGAACACCCAGCCCAGGAGACCTGAGAGACTATACAACCGGGTCCCACAAAATACCTACTACATAAGACCAACTCAAAAAATCTGGGTGCCATAGCAGTTTGACCTAATATATGGAAACAACTATAAAGGAGTAACAAAAATGGGGAAACAGAGAAATAACTTCCAAATGAAAGAAAAGGGGGAAATCACGAGAAAAGGAACTAAATGAAATGGAGGCAATCAATTTTCAGAGAAAGAATTCAGAGTAATGCTTATAAGGATGCTCAAACATTTGGATGAGAAATTCACCAACATGGGTAAGAACCAAGAGGAAATGAAGAATGACATAGCTGCAATAAAGAAGACAATGGAAGGTTTCAGCAGAATAGAAGAAGCTGAGGACCAAAACAACAAGTTACAAGACAAGGTAGAAAAATACACCCAAGCACAGCAGCAACTGGGGAAAAAAAATAAAAAGCAGGAGAAGAGTCTAAGGGAGCTCTGGGATAACACAAAACAAAACAACATCTGCATAATAGGGATGCCAGAAGGAGAGAAAGTTGAGCAAGGAATAGAAAACCTATTTGAAGAAATAATAACAGAAAACTTCCCTGACTTTGGGAAGAAAAATGTCACACAAGTCCAAGAAGCACACACAGTCACAAATAAGATGAACCCAAAAAGACTGACACCAAAGACACATTGTAATTTGTGGGGAAGTATGGGACTTGATTGGGAAATTTGTAAGGAGGGTTTTTTTGAAAAGTCAGAGGCCTTTGGGGAACCTTGCCAAAGGTGGCAGAACCTGTCTTATTTTTTCCAAACAAGTCTAAGTTTTGGGTGTTTTATTAGAATTTTTATGTTTAGATTTTAAAACATCATTATTTCAAAGACATTACAGATGTACTAATATGTGTTTTTTTCAAGGATGTTTATTTGGGGAGGAAAAATTGTTTCAACAGGAAATTATTAGAAACTGTTGTAACTTTTGCCCACATACACTAAATTTTATAACAGTTTGTCTCCACCGATTTACAAGCCCTACTTGCACCTAGGAATACTACTTCTAGGCATCATAGCCACTTCCTGTGCCCAGGCCTCATCATCCCTCTGACAAAGGACAAAAATCTCTTGGCTCTGAAAAAGAAAAACCTTTGACCCACTTCAACATGAAATAATTACAGAAGAAATCCAGCATCTCCTATCCCTAAAAAAAATTCAAAGCCAACACCCTTAAAAGAAATATAATAGACAATTAAACAAACATAAACAAAATAAAAACAATAGGCCACCTAAAAAAAAAACTCTAAGACATATTTCTCATTACTCCAACTACACTAAAAACAAAAATTAGGAGAAAACAAGATGGCAGCATAGGTGAACACCTAAGCTGCTGCCTCGCACAACAATTTCAAAACTACAACTAAAAGACAGAACAGACACTATCCAGAACTACAGGAAAGCTGGCTGAGTGAAAATTCTACAACTAGAAGTAAAGAGAGGGACTCATGAAGACTCAGAGGAACTGTAAAAAGCTGAGGTATGGAGACGCATATATGTAGAGAACGGGCACCGGAGTGCCTGGCTGGCTTCCTCTAGAAGGAGGGAGACAGAAAATCCCAACTGCACTGAACCACAGCTCCAGGCAAGATTCATAGTGGGAGTCTGGGCTGTTGTGAAAAGGAAGGAGTGCACGGAAACTTAGGGGAGCCACGAAAGACAGAAGTCTGGGAATTCATGAAAGTGCATGCGAAAGTGCACAAAAGTGCACACACAGAGCACTGACTGCTGATTGTGCCTGGCTTCCTCTAGCAGGAGGAAAACAGAACCTCACAATAGCACTGAAATCCAGGTCCACCTGCACTGAACCCCAGTTTTGGGTGAGACCCTGGGGACCCAGACTCATATGGGTCCCCAGAGCACACAGAAACTCAGGGGAACTGAAAGGCAGAGTTCCAGAAGCTCGCGTGCGTGTGTGCGCAAAAAGCAGAAGTCTGGAGGCAAGGGCGCATGCACAGACACAGCTGATCCCCACAAACAATTGGCTTGGAAGGAAAACCCCCCCCCACAGTGATACCAACAACAATCAAGAATTAACTACAATAAGACTGTACACACAGTTCACAAAGGGGTGCACCAAGAGTGTCCACCACAGGTAACTGGGGAGGCAGAGCTACTGGCCACGTAGGACAGCTAGCACAAAAAGCTACTCTACCAACTCAGGGAAGCAGCGAAATATGCGGAAACTAAAGAACAGATCAAAAACAAAAGAAATGGGGGAAAACAAACAACTGGATATAAAGTTCAAAGCCACGGTTATAAGGGTTTTTAAGAATTTCCTAGAAAAAAATGGATAAATTTAGTGAGACCCAAGAGGAGATGAAAAAGAACCAACTAGAAATTAAACATACACAGATTGAAATAAAAAATATTATACAGAAACCTAACAGCAGACTAAAGGATCACAAGAATCAAGTCAAATATTTCAAATACAAAGAAGCAAAAAACACTCCACTGGAAAAGCAAAAAGAAAAAAGAATTAAAAAATGTGAAGATAGTGTAAGGAGCCTCTGGGACAACTTCAAGCATACCAACATCAGAATTATGAGGGTGCCAGAAAAAGAGAGAGAACAAGATACTGAAAACCTATTTGAAGAAATAATGACTGAAAACTTCCCCACCTGGTGACAGAAATATACTTACAAGCCCAGGAAGTGCACAGAACCCCAAACAAAAGGAATCCAAAGAGGACCACACCAAGACACATCATAATTAAAATGCCAAGAGCAAAAGACAAAGAGAGAATATTAAAAGCAGCAAGAGAAAAACAGTTAATTACCTACAGGGGAGCACCCATTCAACTGTCAGCTGATTTCTCAACAGAAACTATGCAGGCCAGACAAGAGTGGAAATAAATATTCAATGTGATGAATACCAAGAACCTACAACCAAGATTATTCTACCCAGCAAAGCTATCATTCAGACTTGATGGACAGATAAAGAGCTTCACAGATAAGAAAAAACTAAAGGAATTCATCAAAACGAAACCAGTATTATATGAAATGTTGAAAGGTATTCTTTAAGAAGAGGAAGAAGAAAACGGTAAAGGTAAAAATTATGAACAACAAATACATATCTATCAACAAGCGAATCTAAAAATCAAGGGAATTGAAAAGCTGATGAACACAATAAACTGGTGAATATAATAGAATTAGGGGCATAGAAAGGGAGTGCACTGCTAATTCTCAGGGGAAAAGAGGTGAGGGGAGGTGCAGGGAGAGACTGGACAAAAATCATACACCTATGGATGAGGACAATAGGGGAAGGAAGTAAGGGGAGAAGGTAGGGTAGGAACCAGGTGGAGGAGAGATATGGGGGAAAAAAGAGGAACAATTGTAATAATCTGAACAATAAAGATTTATTAAAATGTAAAAAAATAAATAAATAATAAATAAAAACAAAAATAAAAAAACTATATAAAACTAACCTTAAATCATAACTATTTTTTAATATATAATTTTCATATAATAAAAAATATAAAAATAAAATAAGATAAACTAAATATATATATAAAGTTATACAAATAAAAGAAACTAAAATTAATAAAATTATTAAAAATATATTTTAAAAATTAAAATAAAAATACTTTAAAATAATTATTAAAATGTTTACAAAAATCAAACTAATTATTTTTAAAATATTTTTAATTATAAATATACTAAATAATAAATCTAATAAATAAAACACCAAAATTAATCTAAAAGATAATCACATTCTTTTAAATCTTAAAACATATATATATAATTAAATTTTTCTTAAAATTTTATTTTCAAGGCCTATACAAAATAATTTAAAAAATAACTCAAACTATAAATCTAACAAATAAAACCAATAAACATGGTCAGACCTATCCACCAAAACTCAACATTACCTCATCAACATCTCATCTCTTGACAAGAACAAGTAGATGGGATCTCAATACCAAATTTCAAGCTGTATTACAAAGTCACTGTTCTCAAAACAGCCTGATACTGGCACAAGAACAAACATATACATCAATGGAATAGAATAAAGAATCCAAAAATTGACCCAAATCACTATACTCAATTAATATTTAACAAGGAAGCATGAAGTTAATGGAGTCAAGACAGTCTCTTCAATAAATGGTGTTGGAAAAATTGAACAAATACATGCAAAAAAATGAAACTAGACCACCAACTTACACCATACACAAAAATAAACTCAAAATGGATAAAGAACTTAAACATAAGATGGGAAACCATAAAAATACTAGAAGAATCCACAGTCAGCACAATCTCAGACATATGCCAAAAGAATTTCTTCACTGATACTGATCCTAGGGCAATCAATGGAAGCTAAAGAGAAAATAAACAAATGGGACTATATCAAAATAAAAAGCTTTTTCACAGCAAAGGAAACCATCAACAAAACAACAAGAGAGTCCACTACATGGGAGAACATATTTGCCAATGTTAACACCGATAAGGGTTTTATCTCCAACATTTACAGGGAATTCAAACAACTTAACAAAAGGAAGATAAACAACCCAATCAAAAAATGGGCAATGGACTTAAATAGATACTTTCCGAAAGAAGACAGAAGGAAGGCCTAGAAACATATGAAAACATGCTCAAAGTCACTAATTATCCGAGAGATGCAAATCAAAAAAAACAATGTGGTACCATCTCACACCTGTCAGAGTGGCTATCACCAACAAATTAACAAAAGACAAGCATTGGCAAGGAATCTTCGTGCACTGCTGTTGGGAATGCAGACTGGTGCAGCCACTGTAGAAAACAGTATGGCGTCTCCTCAAAAAAACTATAAATAAAACTCCCATTTGACCCAGTGATCCCAAGAAATATATCCCAAGAAACTAGAAACTTGAATCAGAAAGGATATATGCACCTCTATGTTCATAGCAGCACAATTTACCATAGCTAAGATTGGAAACAGCCTAAGTGCCCATCAGCAAATGAGTAGATTAAAACACCGTGGTATGTCTACACAATGGAATACTATCCTGCAGTAAAAAAGAAGGAACTCTTATCATTTACAACAGCATGGATGGAACTGGAGAGCATTATGCTGAGTGAAATAAGTCAGAGAAAGATAAATATCACATGATTTCTCACTCATCTATGGGAAATAATGAACAACATAAACTGATGAACAAAAACAGATCCAGAGATAGAAGCATTGATCAGACTGTCAAACTTCAGAGGGAAGATAGGGGAAGGTGGGGGTAAGGGTATACCAGTTAGCCCCAATAGTAATTAAGTTGGCAAAAGTCAGTGACAAAGTAAGAATCTTAAAGGCTGCCAGAGAGAGACAGAAAGTCACCTACAAGGGATCTCTCATTACACTATCAACTGATTTCTCAACAGAAACACATTAGGCCAGAAGGAAATGAATGAAGTATACAAAGTGATGCAAAGCAAGGGACTGAATCCAAGAATGCTATACCCAGCAAGGCTAGCATTCAAAATTGAAGGTGAAATCAGGAGCTTCATAGACAACAAAAGGCTAAGGGAGTTTATTACCACTAAGCTAGCAAATGAAAAAAAAAATGGTAAAGGGACTACTGTAAAAAGAAGAAATAGAAAGGAAATTAGGAACACTGGCATAAAGAATAAAAATGGCAACAAACAAGTACCTATAAATAATAACCTTAAATGTAAACAGATTAATTGCTCCAATTAAAAGACATAAGGTAGCTGAATGGATAAGAAAGCATGACCCATATATATACTGTCTACAAGAGATCCACCTTGGAACAAAGAACTCACACAGATTGAAAGTGAAGGGATGGAAAAAATTTTTCAGGCAAATGATAATGAAAAATAAGCTTGGGTAGCAATACTTATATCTGACAAAATAGATTTCAAAGAGAAGGACATACAAGAGATAAAGAAGGCCACTTCATAATACTAAAAGGGTTGATCCAAGAGGCTATAATTCTGGTAAACATAGTATATGCACCCAATATAGAAGCATCTAAATATATTTTAAAAAGTTCTGGAGGATATCAATAGAGAGAACAACAGCAATACAATCCTAGTAGGGCACTTTAATTCCCCACTGACAAAACTGGATAAATCTTCTAGGAAAAAAAAAATCAATAAGGAAACAGCAATCCTAAATGACACTCTAGAACAGATGGAATTAATGAACATCTTCAGAACATTCCACCACAATGCTACAGAATATACATTCTTCTCAAGTGACATAGGACACTTTCAAAGGTAGACCACATCTTAGGACACAAACTAAGTCTCTACAAATTCAAAAAGATTAAAATCATATCAAGCATCTCAGACCACAATAGCATGAAATTAGAAATTAGCTATAATAAAAATGCTCAAAACCAATCATGTATATGGAGGCTAAATAACATGCTATTAAACAATGAATGAGTTACCAAAAAGATTAAAGAAGAAATAAATTACATCCTGGAAACAAATGAAAATGAACATACAACAATCCAAAATCTATGAGACACAGTGAAAGCATTCCTGGAAGGGAATTTCATAGCACTACAGGCCTATCTAAAAAACAAAACAAAACAAAAAAAAAGCAACAAGAAAAACTGGTAATAAGTTATCTAACACTATAATTTAAAGAATTAGAAAGAGAACAACAAGAAAAGCCCAGAACACAAAGAAGGAAAGAAATAATAAAAATCAAAGTGGAAATAAATGACATAGAAACAACACATATATATATTAAAATCAATAAAACCAAGAGCTAAACAAGACTGATGGACCTCTAGCCAAGCTCACCAGGAAACAAAAGAAGAGGACCCAAATAAACAAAATCAGAAATGAAAGAGGTGAAGTAACAACTAACCCCACAGAAATACAAAAGATTGTAAAAAATAAACAAACAAACAAACAAGCTATGAATGACTTTATTCCAACAAATGGGATAACCTGGACAAAATAGATATGCCTAAAAAATACAATCTTCCAAAAAATCAGGAAGAATCAGAAAACCCAAATAGTCTGATAGCTACTGATGAAATTGAAGCACTAATAAAAAAAATTAAAAATAAATTCCCAGCTAATGAAAGCCCTATGGGTTCACAAGGGAGTTTTACCAAATATTCAAAGAAGAAATATCCCTTCTACTCCTCAAACTATCAAAAAAATTTAAGAGGAAGGAACACTTCCAAACCCTTTTTATGAAGATGCAAATAACCCTAATTCCAAAACCAGATAAAGACAAAACAAAGGAAGAGAATTACAAGCCAATATCCCTGATGAGCATAGACGCTAAAATTTTCAACAAAATATTAGCAAACCGATCCAACATTACATTAAAAAGATCATACATCATGACCTGGGATTTGTTCCAGGGATGCAAGGCTGGCACAATATTTTCAAATCAATAAACGTGATGTATCACATAAACAAGTTGCAAGACAAAAGTTGCATGATCATATCAATTGATGCAGAAAAAGCACTTGACACCCTTTCTTGATAATTCTTGGCAAAGTGGAAATAGAAGGAATATACCTCAAGATAATAAAGACCATAAATGACAAACATATAGCCAACATGATACTCAATTGGCAAAAACTAAAACTATTTCCGCTAAGAATAGAAGCAAAACAGGGATGCCCTCTTTCATCATCTTTGTTCTACATAGTACTGGAAGTGCTAGCCATAGCAATCAGACAAGAAGAAATAAAAGGCAAGAAGTAAAAGGCAGCCAAATTGGAAAGGAGGAAGTAAAACTCTCATTATTTGGAGATGACATGATATTGTACATAGAAAACCCTAACGACTCTATCAAAAAACTACTATATTTAATAAATGAATTTGGAAATGTAGCAGAATATATAATTAACACCCACAAATCCATAGTACTTTCATACACAAATAGTAAACTCTCAGAAGGAGAAACTAAAAAAACAATTCCATTTGCCATTTCATCAAAAAAATTAAGATACTTAGGAATAAGATACTTAGCCAAGGAGGTAAAAGACCTGTATTGTGAAAACTACAGGACATTTAAAAAAGAGATAGAGGAAGATATAAACATGTGGAAAAATATACCGTGTCGACGGCAAATCCAAGATGGCGGAATAGGTAAACACCTACACTGCTGCCTCTCACAACAATTTCAAAACTACAACTAAAAGACAGAAGGGACATCATTCAGAACCACAGGAAATCTGGATGAGTGGGAATTTTACAACTAGAAAGAGAGGGGCTCACGGAAACCCAGAGGAGCTGCAAAAAGCTGAGGTACAGAGACACACACATGGAGAGAGCGGGTGCCGGAGTACCTGGCTGGCTTTCTCTGGTGGGAGGGAGACAGAGACTCCCAACTGCATTGAACCCCTTATCCTATGGCACTGAACCCCAGGTCTAGCCAAAACTCATATGGGGGGGAGTTTGGACTGTGAAAAGGAAGAAGTGCACGGAAATTTAGAGGAGTTGTGAAAGGGCAGAAGTCTGGTGGCGCGCACAGCAATGCACGCAGAAGACCAACTGCTGATTGTGCCGCTGGCTTTCACGAGTAGGCGGGAGACAGAGCCTTCCAATTGCACCACTTCTAATTTCACTAAACCCCAGTTTCGGGTGACACCCTGGTGATGCAGACTCATATGGTCCCAGAGTGCAGGGGAGCCAGGAAGGCAGCAGTCTAGAGGCACTGCGCTCATGTGCACACAGATACTGCTCCAGAGATTACCCAGAGTCACGTGAGACCCAGGGGCCGTGGAGGGCGGGGCCAACTGGAAGGCAAGGCAGTCCATTAAGCCCTGAGACTCCACCCATCCCAAGCTCAACAGAGAGGCTTTTGCAGTTTTGCAAGCCTTGTATCATAAAGCTGAATCGAACACAGAAGTTCTCCCAGCATAGTGAAAATGCCAAGACAAAGAAAGAGATCACAAACAAAAGAAATGGAGGAAAACAAAAGATTGGATATAGAGTTCAAAACCACGGTTATAAGGTTTTTCAAGAATATCCTAGGGAAGATGGATAAAGTTAACGAGACCCAAGAGGAGATGAAAAAGAACCAACTGGAGATGAAAAGGAACCAACTAGAGATGGGAAAGGACCAACTAGAGATAGAAAAGGACCAACTAGAAATTAAACATACACTGACTGAAATAAAAAAATAGTATACAGAGACCTAACAGCAGACTAGAGGAAGGCAAGAATCAAGTCAAAAATTTGAAATATAAAGAATCAGAAAACACTCAACTAGAAAAGCAAGAAGAAAAAATAATTTAAAAATGTGAAGATAATGTAAGGAGCCTCTGGGATAGCTTCAAGTATACCAACAGCAGAATTGTGGGGGTGCCAGAGGAAGAGAGAGAGCAAGATACTGAAAACATATTTAAAGAAATAATCACTGAAAACTTCCCACATCTGGTAAAAGAAATAGACTTACAAGTCCAGAAAGCACACAGAACCCCATATAAAAGGAATCCAAACGGGACTACACCAAGACACATCATAATTAAAATACCAAGAGCAAAATACAAAGAGAGAATATTAAAAGCAGCAAGAGAAAAACAGTTCATTACCTACAAGGGAGCACCCATATGATTGTCAGCTGATTTCTCAACAGAAATGATGCAGGCCAGACAGGAGTGGCAAGAAATATTCAACGTGATGAATAGCAAGAACCTACAACCAAGAATAATCTATCCAGCAAAGCTATCATTCAGAATTGAAGGGCAGATAAAGAGCTTCACAGAGAAGAAAAAGCTAAAGGAGTTCGTCCACTCCAAACCAGTATTATATGAAATGCTGAAAGGTACTCTTTTAGAAGAGGAAGAAGAAAAGGGTAAAAGATAAAAAATTATGAACAACAAATACATATCTATCAACAAGTGAATCTAAAAATTAAGTGAATTAAAAATTTGATCAACAGAATAAACTGGTGAATATAATAGAATCAGGAGCACAGAAAGGGAGTGGACTGATAATTCTCAGGGGGAAAGGGGTGAGGGGTGTGCAGGGAGAGACTGGACAAAAATCATACACCTATGGATGAGGTCAATGGGAAGGAGGTAAGGGTAAAAGTAGGGGTGGGAGCCGGGTGGAGAGGAGTTATGGAGAGGAAAAAAGAGAAACAAATGTAATAATATGAATAGTAAAGATTTAATTAAAAATATATATATACCGTGTTCATGAATTCATGGATTGGTAGAATCAGCATCATCAAAATGTCCATACTACCCAAAGCAATCTATAGATTTAATGCAATCCCTATTAAAATACCAATGGCATATTTCATAGACCTAGAACAAACATTCCAAAACATAGCAGCACAATTTACAATAGCCACAATTTGGAAACAGCCTAGGTGCCCATCAGCAGATGAGTGGATCAGAAAACTGTGGTACATCTACACAATGGAATTCTATGCTGCCATTAAAAAGAAGGAATTCTTACCATTTGCAGCAACCTGGTTGGAACTGGAGAGCCTTATGCTTAGCGAAATAAGCCAGTCAATGAAGGAGAAGCATCACATGATCGCACTCATTGGGGGATAATAAAGAACATTATAAACTGATGAACAAAAGGATAGTTACAGAGACAGTAAAGCTTCAAACAGACTGTGAAATTACAGCAGGAAGATTAAAGTTAGGTGAGGTAGATAAGAGATCAATCAAAGGACTTGTATCTATGCATATAATCATAACCAATGAACATGGACACTGGGGGGTTGGGGTATTCCTGGGAGGGAGGGGGGGCAATGGGAAGATATGTATAAAAAATTAATTTAAAAAAAAGGACCCCAAATAGCCACAGCAATCCTGAGAAATAAAGAACTTTTGTTTGAGGAATCAAAATATGATATATCAAGTTATACTATAAAGCCATTGTACTCAAAACAGTCTGGTACTGGTACAAGAACAAGCATATAAATCAATGATACAGAACAAAGAACCCAGAAATCAACCCAAACCACTATGCTCAATTAATATTTGACAAAGGAGGTAAGAGCATACATGAGAGCAGAGACAGTCTCTTCAATAAATGATGTTGGGAAAATTGGACAGATACATGCGGGAAAAAAAAATGAAACTAGACCACCATCTTATATCATACCCAAGAATAAACTCAAAATGGATACAAGACTTAAATTAAGTAGTGAAATCAGGAAAGTCCTAGAAGGCACCAAAATCTCAGGCATCTCTCATAGCAATGTTTATCAATATATCTCCCAGAACAATGGGAACTAGGGAGAAAATAAACAATTAGAACCACATCAAAATAAAAAGCTTTGCATTGCAAAAGAAACCATCATCAAAATAACAAGAAAGCCCCTTACATGGGAGAACATTTGCCAATGATACATCCGGTTAATCACCAAAATATATAGGGAACCATATGACTTAACAAAAGGAAGACAAACAATCCAATTAAGAAATGGGTAAAGAACCTAAATAGACACTTCTCCAAAGTGAACATACAGATGGCTAAAAGGCATATGAAAAAATGCTCAAAGTCACTATCATCTGAGAGATCCAAATCAAAATAAAAGTGAGATATCACCTCACACCTATAGAATGGCTCCATCACCAACAAATCAACCAATGACAAATGCTGGTGAGGATGTGGAGAAAAGGGAACCCTAGTACACTGCTGGTGGGAATGCGGACTAGTGCAGCTACTGTGGAAAACAGTATGGAGTTTCCTCAAAAAATTAAAAATGGAACTCCCAGTTGACCGAGCAATCCCACTTCGTGGAATATATCCTAAGAAATCAGGAACACCAATTGGAAAGGATATATGCACCCCTATGTTCATAGCAGCACAATAGTTAAGACTTGGAAACAGCCTAAGTGCCTATCAGCAGATGAGTGGATTAAAAAAACTATGGTACATTTACACAATGGAATACTATGCAACAATAGAAAAAACTAACTCTAACCATTTGCAACAGCATGGATGGACCTGGAGAGTATTATGCTGAGCAAAATAAGCCAGTCAGAGAAAGATTAGTATCAGATGATCTCACTCATTTGTGGAATCTAATGAACCAAATAAACTGGTGATCAAAAATAGACTCAGAGTCATAGAAACAGAACTGACTGGGGAAGGCAAGGGAGGGTGTGTAGGAAGAGATCAGGCAATGAATTTGTATGCATATATGCATAACCTATGGAATGGGCAATGGGATGGTGAGGGCCTGGGGAAGGGGAAAATAGGAACAAGCTGGAAGAGGTTAATGGGAGGAAAAGGAGGACCTATGTAATACTTTAAATGATAAAAAAAATAGTCTAACTGGACATAATGAAAATGTTTGAATTTTATACATTGAAGAACACTATTCATTAGAACAGTAGAAAGGCAACTTACAACTGATAAGAAATTAATATCCAGAATATGTAAAAAAAATTCCTAAAACTCAACAACAAAATACATAACCTGATTCAGAAATGGACATGATTCTTGAATATATATTTCTCCAAAGAAGATATACAAATAGCCAGTAAGACATGAAAAAATGCTCAACTCACCAACCATTAGAGAAATGCAATTCAAAACTACAATGACATAACATCTTATATCTTTCAGATGGCTACTATTTTAAAAAATGAAAACAATGTGTTGGCCAGATTGCATAGAAAAAGAACCTGGTGGCCAGGTGGATCCATTGTTGGAATATCATGCTATACACCATAAGGTTGCATGCTGTATTTCGAGTCAGAGCACAGACATAGGTTGCCAATTCCATGCCCAGATAGATCTCGTACAGTAAGCAACCAATTGATATTTCTCTCTTTCTCTCTGTCTCTCTCTAAAATCAATTTTAGGAAGAAGGAAAGGAAGGAAGAATGGAAGGGAGGGAAGAAGGGAGGGAGAGAGAAGAAAGGAAGGAAGAAAAAGGAAGAAAGGAAGAAAAAGGAAGAAAGGAAGGAAGGAAGGAAGGGAGGAAGGGAGGGAGGGAGGAAGGAAGGAAGGAAGGGAGGGAGGAAGTAGGGAACCTTGTGAACTATTGATGGGAATGTAAAATGGTGTAGCCATCTGAAAACAGTATGGAGATTTCTCAAAAAATTAAAAACAAAATTACCATATTATGATCCAGCAATTCTACTTCTGGGTATATATTCAAAAGAATTGAAATTATTTTCATAGCAGCATTATTCACAGTAGCCAAGAAATTGCAAAAGAAACCATCATCAAAATAACAAGAAAGCCCCCTACATGGGAGAACATAAGCAAAATGTGGTCCATTTATACAATGGAATATTATTCAGCCATAAAAAGGAAGGAAAGTCTGACACCTGCTACAACATGTATGAACCTTGAGAACATTATGCTCAGTGAAATAAGCCAGACACAAAAGGGCAAATGTTGTGTGTTTCCACTTATTTATGTACTTAGTTATCCAAGTCATAGAGACGGATGGTGGGTGCCAGAGATGACAGGAGAGGAAAATTAGGAGTTACTGTTTAATGGGGACAGCTTTCAGTTTTAGCAGACCAAAAGAGTTACAGGGATGGGTGGTGGTGATGGTTGCACAACAGTATGAATGTACTTAATGCCACTCAGCTGTATACCTAAAATGATGAAAATGGCTCTAGCTGGTTTGGCTCAGTAGATAAGAGTGTCAGCTTGCAGATTGTAGGATTCTGGGTTCAATTCCAATCAAGGGCTGATGCCTGGAAGGAGTGCAGGAGGGAATCAATCAATGCTTCTTTCTAATGACTGATGTTTCTATCTTTCTCTCCCTCTCCCTTCCTCTCTGAAATTAATAAAAATATGCTTTAAAAGGAATAAATGAGATCCTATATGCTAAAAGAAGGTACATAATATCAACAAATGATCCACATTGGAGGTGGTGTTAGAACCCTCTCCCACTGGACATCTGTTGTCAGACCCCTGCGGTTATCTGTGTTGAGAATATCTGTAAAAACCCTCAGAGACCTGTAAACCACTCAACACTCCTATATCCATTTACAGATGATGGAATTGGACTTCCTTTCAAGATGGTGAACCAAGTACACACTGAAACCTCCCCATTTCTCCCCCAAATACTTAAAAATGGCAAGGAAATGCTAACTTGAACCAAAAACAAAAACAGAAGTGCTCAATGACAAGGGTACCCCACTCATGGAAATGCAGTACCCTTTAACATATGAGGTAAGAGCAGACAATCTCAGAAGACTCTAACCAGGGAAAAATACCCTGAAGAGACGAAAAATTCACAACCACTTCATAAAGCTCCCACAAACTCCTCAACTGGAAGAATTTACATCAGGGGAAAATGAGAATGTCATGCGATTGTAACATCTATTACAGTACATAAATTAAGTGATTCCAAAAGATAAAAGATAGAATGATTGCCTAAAACAAGAACAGGAGATGGGGGCTAGGGGGGATAAACAAATAGATTAAAAAATGAACTAGTTAGAACTAAGCTATGAAAAATATAGTTGCTACAAAACTCAAGAGATAAGTTGACTTATAGAAGAATCCAAGCTACAGATCTGGGGAGGGACTTAACAGCTTCACATGGTATTTAAGTAGCAGAGATGGACCCAGAATGTGGAGTCCAGGTTTTAGAAGCCCCCAAAAGAGATATAACTCAGGAGATGAGCCTGGAGGCAATTTGCAGCTCTCCAAGTATGTGCCCTGGTTTCCGCTTCTCTGTTTCCTGTTTTTAAGTTTGCTGCTGAGCTGGGGTCCACAGATCCTCCCTAATAAGGAGCAGAGCTTCCATCTCTGACTGGCCATGGTGGGATGGCAGTTATGGAGGAATGATCAGCCCTCTCTTCCCACACTAGAATTTAATTTAAAAGAAGCTTGATGTCAGGAAAGGATTTGGCTCTATGAAACTAAGAGAAATAGCCACTAGTGGCCATGGATGCTGGGTTGGTTACTTAAGATCTCTGAGCCTCAGATTCACCATCTATGAAACGGGTTCAAGTTCATGTCACAAGCAAATGTTTTGAGAATTAAACAGTAAGATGTGTGTATAAGACAATGACATACCTGGATAGTCTCACCTGGAACACCTTCCTGGGACTCAGCAACCCTCTTCTTTGAGCCCAAAGACACCCCAGATGAGGACAGAGCTACAGCCACTTGGAGACTCAGCCACCAACAGAGGAGAGATAAATTTAAAACCTTGAAAGAATAGGGGGGAAATGGGAGAAAAATTGTTGCATCCAAGGAAAGAGAGTAGGCTGCCTTACAAATTCCCCACCCACCAGAGGGCAGCCCACAATCTTTCTTTCCCTTTGCTCTGCTCTAAGAGGTGAGCTAGAAATGGCCGCAATCTCTCCAGCAGCAGAAAGTGGCATGTGTGCAGCCAATGCACATATGAAAAGTGTTCAGTACATAAGACAAATACTCATTTCTTTTCATTTACACAATGAGATACCAGTGTTATTTTCCAGTTGAAATTGGCAAAGATTTTTTTAAAGGATAAAACCCAATGCTAACAAAAATGCAGTGAGATGGTTACTATGGATGGCGGCATAAAATATACATCAGTATGTGCTGTCCCTAGCAACCACGCCAAAACTACAACTAAAAGACAAAACAACTATCCCCCAGAACCACGGGAAAGCTGGCGGAGTGGAAGTTCTACAAGAAGGAAAGAAAAAAAAAGTGCACCTAGACCTGGTAGGAGTGCAGAGGCTCTGCAGGAATCAGGCTGGCGTGTGCTGTTGTTTTTCAATTGGGAGGGAGTTACAAGTTCCCAACTCACTGAACTCCAGTTTCTGGGGAGATTCTGAGGACCCAGACTCGTACAGGGAGAAACTGGACTGTCTGCCATTGGGTTGGAAAGGGAATGTGGCTCTCTTGCAGAGTGGCGCACTGGAATCATTGTTTACTGCGCTGGGGCTGTTCTGGCATAAGAACTCTGCCAAGACAGACCCTAGCTGGGAAAAGCTGGATCCTCACAGGTAACTTATAGCAAGAAGATGTGGCTTGATACATTTGAGCCAAGCATGACTCCCACCCTTGTTTCTGTTCAAAGTAGCTCTGTTGCAAAAAAACTCCCTAGGCGCATCCTGCTAGAGGTAACTGCAAGGCGGTACAAACAGGAAATGCTTTGAGCTAAAGTTAAGTATCTACTCTTGTTTTTTGCTTGTTTCTTTTCTTAGTTTTTTGTTTTGTTTTGTTTTTGCTTGTTTTTTAACCTATTGTGTAACTGAAATTTCTACAGCTGCATGTAATAAAACTGACCCTTTGTTAGAAGCTTGTCCAATCACAGACTGCCAAGTCCCCCTGTGTTGGGGATAAAAAGTGCTTGCTACTAGGGTTCGGAGCTCTCGTTGCTCGCTGCTGTGTCAGTTGAGACATGAGCCCAGACTCAAGTTTGAACTAAAGGCTTCCCAAATTTCAAATTGGACTGTCTGGTAGTTGTCATTTGCGGGTCACCCACAACAGGCAGAGAGACACAGGACACTGAACAGAACCCAGCAGAGAGGGCTGACTGGCAGCCATTGCTGTTTGCCATGCCCTAGCCTAGAGACTCGCTGAGACCCCGCCCCCCCAATTTACAAACCCACCCAGCTGTGCGACAACTTTTGCATATGAATGGCTTGCCCTCTGGCAGCTTAACCTAACAAATTGCAACTGGGTCAGACAACTCCAAAATTTCTAAACTCCAAGCAAAGAGGAGAAATCTGCAGAGCTCCCTGTAGCTCCTGCTGGGTGGCCCCAGACACTAGCTGACTTGAACCTCCTTGGAGATCTAGGAACCAGTGTACCTAGAGGTCAGTGTGAGTCAACACCAGATTTCAACTCCCCGCATACATAAGTGACACATTCAAGAGACAGACTCAGCGAGCACCAAAGCCCCACTGAAGTAAGTCTGGTCCCATAGGGGTGTCTCCAGCACAGCAGTTCTTCCATTAATAGACACAGCTAATCCTCACAGTCAATTGGCCTGGAGGTCAATTCTTCCCAGTGTACCAATAGCAATCAAGGCTTAACTACAATAAGACTGTGAACCCAGCCCACAAAGGGGTGCACCAAGAGTGTCCACCTCAGGTGATTGAAGAGGTGGAGCTACTGGGCCCTAAGGACAACTAGCACATAAAGCCACTCCATCAACACCGGGAAGCAGCCAAAATGCAGAGACCAAGAAACATGTCACAAATGAAAGAAATGAAGGAAAGCAAATGACTAGACATAGAGTTCAAAACCACATTTATAAGGATACTCAGGAATCTTCTACAAACTGCCGACAAACTTATTGACAACTCTGAGAAACTTAGTAAGACCTTCAAAGATCTTAATGAGAATGCCAAAAAAAATGGAAAAGGACCAATCAGAAATTAAGCATACACTGTCTGAAATAAAGAATAATATACAGAAATCCAAAGCAGACTAGAGGATTCCAAGAATCAAACCAAATATTTGAAATATGAGGAAGCAAGAAACATCCAACCAGAAAAACAAAAAGAAAGGAGTCCAAAAATGTGAAAATAGTGTAAGGAGCCTCTGGGACAACTTCAAGCATACCAACATCAGAATTGTGGGGGTGCCAGAAGAAGAGAGAGAGCAAGATATTGAAAACCTATTAGAAGAAATAATGACTGAAAACTTTCCCTGCCTCGTAAAAGAAATAGACTTACAAGTCCAGGAAGCACACAAAACCCCAAACAAAAGGGATCCAAAGAGGACCACACCAAGACATATCATAATTAAAATGCCAAGAGCAAAAGACAAAGAGAGATCTTGAAAGCAGCAAGAGAAAAACAGTTAGTTACTTACAAAAGAGTACCCATACAAATGTCAGCTGATTTCTCAACAGAAACTATTCAGGCCAGAAGGGAGTGGCAGGAAATATTCAACGTGATGAATAGCAAGAACCTACAATCAAGAGTGCTCTACCCAGCAAAGCTGTCATTCAGAATTGAAGGGCAGATAAAGAGCTTCACAGATAAGAAAAAGCTAAAGGAGTTCATTACCACCAAACCAGGATTATATGAAATGCTGAAGGATTTTCTTTAAGAAGAGGAAGAAGAATAAAAAGGTAAAGATTGCCAAAACTGGTTTGGCTCAGTGGATAGAGCATTGGCCTGTGGACTGAAGGGTCCCAAGTTGGATTCCAGTCAAGGGCATGTACCTTGGTTGCGGGCACATCCCCAATTGGGGGTATGCAGGAGGCAGCTGATCAATGTCTCTCTCTCATCGGTGTTTCTGACTCTCTATCCCTCTCCTTTCCTCTCTGTAAAAAATCAATAAAACATATTTTTTAAAAATCTAAAGATAAAAATTATGAACAACAAAGTGACAACAAATACATACCTATCAACAAGTGAATCTAAAAATCAAGTGATTAAAAAAATCTGATGAACAGAATAAACTGGTGAATATAATAGAATTAGGGGCATAGAAAGGGAATGGACTAACAATTCTCAGGGGAAAGGAGGAGTGAAGGGTGCAGGAAGAGATTGGACAAAAATCTTACACCTATGGATGAGGACAGTGGCGGGGGGTAAGGCATGGTGTGGGGAGGGCAAATCGGGTGGAGGGGAGCTATGGGGGGAAGAGGAACATCTGTAATAAACTGAACAATAAAGATTTATTTAAAAATAAATAATGCAGTGAGATGGACACGTGTGTGCCTAGAAGGTGGAAGTGTAAATTGCTTCCTGGCAAAGCAATTAGGCAAAACAGAGTTGCACTCCTACCCTGTTTGAGGAATGAAGGTGTCACTCCCCCACCTCAGTCACTGCTTCAGGCACCTCTCTACTCTGGCCTCAGTAGCCCCAATGTCCCTCATCAAACACACCATTCCAGCCAGTTAGAACCTCTTTTGTTTGTTGGAAAGATGTTTTCTCTCCTCAAATGCTGTTCCTTCTGCCTGAAGCATTCTTCCTCTTCCCTTCACCTCTTCTCTGGCCAAATGTACTCGTCCTTAGCATAGATGTTACCTCTCATAGGAAGCCTACCACGCTGACCCCTCTGAGTTAGGCCAGAAGTTTTTTCTGGGCTCCCAGCAACCACATGGGTTTCCACCATCATTGTCACGATCATTCTTCTCCCTCGAAACTATAAGAAAAAGTTTATTTAGAAAGTCACAGAGGTAGAAGTGAGCTGTAGAAGAAATGGGCTCAGGAAACATGTACAGAAGCAAAAGAGAAGCCCTTGAAGCTTAAGAGAGAGAAGGGTAAAGGTGATGGGCCTGGGGGAGAAAAGGGGGTGGGAAAGGTGCAGGTGTGCTTCCAAGAGGAAGAGCAGCTGGGTCCTCCATCCTAAGGGCTTTTAAGGATGGGGATTTCAGGGGAAGTCCGAGGGGAGGGTCTCAACAGAATATTCATCAGCTCTCCATGTATGTCCTTTCAGGGCCAAGGTGTTCACTGATTGGTTAGTGCCTGGGAAGGGGATAGTCAATGCAGCTGGTCCTGAGGCAGCCCTGAGAGCCCTTGTCTGTTTTTTCTGCTTTTCTGGGCCTGGAGCTAAAACACAACTGAGGCCCAGATATTATCCCTAGGAGGAAATGCTAAAGGGAGTGGTTGTGCAATGTTCCACATGGAAGTCAAAGGAGGGCACTGTTCGTCCTCTTGTTCCTCCTCTAATGAGGTCTACCCATGACTAGCAACATGCCAGAGGAGGAAAGGCCAGCGGGTCCCCGCTTCATGACTAGCCATCTGAAAGGTCAGGGGGTCTAAACTGCATGGCCATCAATATGCTACAGGAAGAAAGGTTTCCCTAGGGTGAGTGAGGTCCTTGTTTGCCCAGTTATGCCTGCTGCTGGGCACCCAGGGCTTTCTGCCTTGGTAATCTTCTGTACCTGACCAACTGTCCTTACTCTGCTCATGTCTGTCTAACTGGTACCACAAATAATTCTAAACCAGGAGCCTTTTCTGGGCTCCCAGCACCATGTGGGTTTCCACCATCATCATAGGGATCAGTTCCCCCTGACCCCAACTATAAGAAAAAGTTTATTTAGAAAGTCACAGACTTGGGGAAAAAATGACGACAGAATAGATGGATGTGTCCCAAGTCTTGTTCCAGAGCAGATAGAAACAGCTGAGAGTTGCATGGGGAGTGTTTGTTGGCAAGTTAAGGGACAGCTATACTCCAGGAGAAAGTGAGAGACTGCTACACAGGGCTCCCCTGACCGGGGAGCCCTCACTGCTGCTGAGTTCCGTCCCAGAGCCACCAGCTCAGACACGGAGACCGCACCATCTTGAAGGGGAAAATGGCTGTTTTTGAAAGCCTGAAAATCTACATCTGCAGCACCCACTGAACAGCTGTGAACCAAATAACACTGATCCCCAATTGGCACAAACACGCAGATTCAGTGGAGCTCTACACTCCCACCACAGAAAGGTCAGATTTCACCTGGGATAAGGTGAGGTCTCTGATCCCAGCAGGACAGAAAAACGTGAGCATTGCAGAAGCTGGAGGACCAGGGGAAGTCTGCACCTAGAGAAATCCATGGCTGTTGGGGCTGGCATGATCCATGAATGTGGAAGGTAGTCCTTAGACCTGCTAACAGAGGGGATCTCTAAAAAGCAAACCATTTTGATCTGACGCAGAAGGACAGCCTGCAAGTTTTAAAAGTGTGCCAGCTGCTTGGATAGGAAGGGGGAAAAGGGACTGCACAGACTTGTGCACAGCTCCAGAGTTCGCACACTTGTGCTTTTTCCTATTCAGATCCTTGCTTCTGATTTCTAAGTCCAATACCTAGGATCACCCAGTTGGGGGCACCCTAGGAGACTGTAGGGATCAGAGCAGAAAGTTACCATCAGAGAACCAGCTCTGGGGCAGCCTACTCCCACAAACCAGTATTGAGTGCCACAGGGAAAGCAGGATCTAAGCACTGGCTAAAGAGGACCTATAGACCTGAAGGTCAATCCAGAAACACTGCCACATAGGGGCTAAATCACAAATTGACTCTTGTGTAATCACAAATGAAGAAATACAAGAAATTAAGACACACTGCCTGCTTAAAAATCAGGACTAGCTTACTACACTGAGGAGCAATAGAACACAGAGAACTGCAATACTGTCCTGACTGGGAAATAGGCATGCCAAACAGAACAATAGAGGAAGTGAATGACCTTCACTACTGCACATTTTATTTTATTTATTTATTTTTTTATCTTTTACTTAAGAAAATATTTTTTTCTTTTTTCATCACTTGATTTTACCTTTTTAATTATTACATTTTTATTTTCAATCAGTATTACTACTACTACTATTTTATCATTTTTTAAGTGTCATTTTATTTTCTCTTTATTTTACTTTGGGATTAGTGTTCTATATTCTATTTTCATCTTTCCTTTAGCATCATTTTACTCTGTCTCAACTGTGCCTTTATGCTATCACTCTCTTCCTAATTTTTCCCCTTTTGTTGTCCTGTTTCTCTTTTCCTACATTAGAGTTTCCCCATTCTTTCTTTTTACCCCCTGTTAAAATTTCACTCTACTTGTATATCTAATTGCCAATCCCCTGTTCCAAGTCCATACGTACCTCTCTCTTTTCTGTCTTCAGAAAAACAATTCTGAAAATTGTTTTTCTCTATCCTTTTGTTGTTGTTTGTTTCAATGTTGATTATATCAATTTCTATGTTTTTGTGAGATTGTGTTGCTTATTTTTTTTTCATGTGTAGGTCTTCAATTCTTTTTGTTTGTTTGTTTCTTTTTTATTAATTTTTTATACATATCTCCCCATTGCCCCCCCTCCCTCCCAGGTATACCCCAACCCCCCAGTGTCTATGTTCATTGGTTATGATTATACACATAGATACAAGTCCTTTGATTGATCTCTTATCTACCTCACCTAACTTTAATCTTCCTGCAGTAATTTCACAGTCTGTTCGAAGCTTTACTGTCTCTGTATCTATCCTTTTGTTCATCAGTTTATTTTTGAGTGCGGTTTTTTTTTTTTTGGCTTTGTTTTTGTTTGTTTTTTGCTTCTGTTTTCTCTCACCTCTGTTGATATTAGTTGTTCTCTGTAGCTTGTATTAATCTCCAGGTACTTGTTGCTGGCATTTGTAGGGATTACTGGCTGTTCTATTGGAGTTTTCTCCTCATATATATAGTTTGTTCCCCTTTTCTTTCTTATTCTCTTTCTTTTTTTTCCCTCCTCCCAATTTTATTTTGGCACTCCTCTCTCTCTCTCTCTCTCTCTCTCTCTCTCTCTCTTTCTTCTTCTTCTTCTTCTTCTTCTTCTTCTTCTTCTTCTGCTTCTGCTTCTGCTTCTGCTTTCTCTCCTATCCCCTAATTTGCCTCTCTCTGGTAGTCACCTTTATTTGGGGTTATTAATATCATGAATACATTTATGTTCAGTGAATTGTGCGTTATATCTGGTTGTGTTGTATTTTTTGCCTTTAAATAAATGCAGGAAGAGAGAACTACATAACCAGACAACTGGAGAAGAGAGACCATGGGGAGACAAAGAAATAGCCTGCATCTGAAAGAAAAGCAGGCATCACCAGAAAAGGAAGTAAATAAAATTGAGGCAAGCAACATGCTAGAGAAAGAATTTAGAGAAATGGTCATAAAAGAATAGAAGACAAATTCAACAATATGAGTAAGAAACAAGAGGAAATGAAGAAGACCCAAGAAGAAATGAAAAATGACATCTCTGCTTTAAAGAACTCTATAGAAAGCATCAAGAGTAGGCTAGACGAAGCAGAGGATCACATTACTGAGCTAGAAGACAAGGTAGGAAAAAATACTCAAGTAGAGCAGCTTCTAGAAAAAAAAATTAAAAAGCAAAAGGAGAGCCTAAGAGAAATTTAGGACAACACAAAACAAAACAACATCCATATAACAGGGGTTTCAGAAGGAGAGGAGGGAATAGAAAACCTGTTTGCAGAATAATAACAGAAAACTTCCCTGATATAGGGAAGAAAAAACCCCACACAAATCCAAGATCACAGAGTCCCAAGCAAAATGAACCCCAAAATACCAACAACAAGGCACATTATAATTAAATTGGCAAACATCAATGACAAAGTAAGAACCTTAAAAGCAGCCAGAGAGAGGACAGAAAGTTACCTACAAAGGAACCCCCATCACACTAGTGACTGATTTCTCAACAGAAACTCATCAGTCCAGAAGGGAATGGAATGGAAAATACAAAGTTATGCAAAGGAAGAGTCTGAATCCAAGAATACCATCAATCAAAATTAAAGGTGAAATCAGGAACTTCACAAACAAAAAAGGACTAAGGGAACTTATTACCACCAAACCAGCAATGCAAGAAATGCTAAATGGTCTGCTGTAATAAATGACTAAATAAATAAGTAAATGGAAGCAAAGAAAGACACAGAGATTAAGAATAAATATGGTAACAAGTACCTATCAATAACAACTTTAAATATAAATGAATTAAATGTCCCAAAAGACATAGGGTAACAGATTGGATAAGAAAACATGACCCATATATCTGCTGTCTACAGGAAACCCACCTCAGAAAAAAAGACGCACACAGACTGAAGGTGAAGAAATGGAAAATGTTTTTTCAGGCAAATGGAAATGAAAAAAAAAAAAAGCTGAGGTAGCAATACTCATATCTGACAAATTAGATCTCAAAGTGAGGGACATAATAAGAGATAAGAAAGGCCACTTCATAATACTAAAGGGAGCAATCCAACAAGAAGAAATAACTCTGGTAAACATATACGCACCAAATACAGGAGCACCCAAATACATAAAAAAAAAACTCCTGGAGGATATCAAGGGAGAGACTGACAGCAATACAATCATAGTAGGAGACTTTCATACCCTACTATCACCATTGGACAAGTCCTCTAAACAGAAAATCAGCAAAGAAACAAAATCCTAAATGACTCACTAGACCAGATGGAATTAATTGACATCTTCAGAACATTTCACCCCAAAGCCACAGAATACACATCCTTCTCAAGTGCACATGGGTCATTTTCAAAGATAGACCATAGGGGTCATAGGAAAAGTCTCTTCAAATTCAAGATAGAAATCATATCAAGCATCTTCTCAGATCACAGTGGCATAAAACTGAAAATCAACTACAATAAAAACAATTCAAAGAAATTAAACACATGAGACTAAACAGCATGCTATTAAACAATGAATGGGTTACCAGAGAGATCAAGGAAGAAATAAAAAACATCATGGCAACAAATGACAATGAAAACACAACAATCTAAAATCTATGGGACACAGTGAGAGTAGTCTTGAGAGGGAAGTTCATAGCTCTACTAGCCTACTGCACAAAACAAGAAATAATAGTAATAAATTACCTCACTCTACAACTCAAAGAGTTATAAAGAGAGCAACTAGAAAAATATAACCTTCCAAAACTCAATCAGGAAGAATCTAAACACCTCAATAGGCCAATAACTATGGAAGAAATTGAAGCAGTCATCAAAAAACTTCCAGCAAACAAAAGCCTGGGGCCAGATGGCTTCACAGGGAAGTTTTACCAAACATTCAAGGAATAGAGAATCAGTGTTCTTAAGTATCCATTTAAAAAATAAGTATATGTTTTATCTTAAACATTTGCAAACTGTATATAAATCCTGTCCTGGTCATAGCAATTAGCTGTATAATGCCTGGCATTTTGTGAAACATGCTAATCTTAAACCTTTGACCACAAAAAAGAAAAAAAATATTCAAGGAATAATTAAAACCTATCCTCCTCAGACTATTCAAAATATTCAAGAAGAAGAAACACTTTCAAGCTCCTTCTATGAAGCCAGCATCCCCCTAATACCAAACCAGATAAAGACAACACCATGAAAGAGAATTACAGACCAATATCCCTCATGAACATAGATGCTAAAATCCTCAACAAAATTTAGCAAATTGGATCCAGCAGTAAATCAGAAAGATCATACACCATGACCAAGTAGGATTTATCCCAGGAATGCAAGGATGGTACAATATCCGCAAATCACATAAACAAATTGAGAGATAAAAATCACATAGTCATATCAATTGATGCAGAAAGAGCATTTGACAAAACCCAACATCCTTTCTTCATAAAAACTCTCAACAAGGGGCGAATAGAAGGATCATACCTCAACATCATAAAATCTATATATGATAAACCCACAGCTAACATCATACTTAATGGGCAAAAACTAAAACCATTTCCCCTAAGAAAAGGAACAAGACAGGGATTCCCACTCTTACCACTTCTGTTCGACATAGTACTGGAAGTATTAGCCATTGCAATTAGACAAGAAGAAGAAATAAAATGCATCCTAATTGAAATAGAAGAAGTAAAGCTGTCCTTATTTGCACATGACATGATCCCTCTTCCTTCCTCTCTGTAAAAAAAATGAATAAAATATACTTTAAAAAAATTTAAAAATCCAAAAGACTCCATCAAAAAACTAATAGATTTAATAAATGAATTTGGCAATGTAGCAGGATACAAAGTTAATGCCAAGAAATCTATGGCATTTCTATACACCAATATTGAACTTACAGAAAGAGAGACTTAAAAGCAATCCCATTTACCATTGCACCAAAAAAATTAAGATATCTAGAAATAAACCTAACTAAAGAGATAAAAGACCTATACGTGGAAAACTACAGGACACTGAAAAAAGAGCAAGAGGAAGACGTAAACAGATGGAAGAGAATACCATGCTCATGGATTGGGAGAAATAACATCATTAAAATGTCCATACTACCCAAAGTAATCTATAGACTCAATGCACTCCCCATTAAAATACCAATGACAAATTTCACAGACCTAGAAAGAACTCTTCAAAAATCCATCTGGAATAAAAAAAGACCCCTAATAGCTACAGCAATCCTGAGAAAGAAGAATAAAGTAGGTGGGATCTCAATACCAGATCTCAAGCTATATTACAAAGACCACTGTTCTCAAAACAGCTTGATACTGGCACAAGAACAGACATATAGACTAATGGAATAGAATAGAGAATTCAGATATTGACCCAAACCACTATGCTCAATTAATATTTGACAAAAGAGGTATGAACATACAATGGAGTCAAGACAGTCTCTTCAATAGATGGTGTTGGGAAAATTGGACAGATACATGCAAAAAAATTAAACTAGACACCAACTTACACCATACACAAAAATAAACTCCAAATGGATACAGGATTTAAACTTAAGTCGGGAAACCATAAGACTAGAAGAATCCACAGGCAGCACAATCTCAGACATATGCTGAAGGAACTTCTTCACTGATACTGTTCCTAAGGCAAAGCTAAAGAGAAAATAAACAAATGCAACTACATCAAAATAAAAAGCTTTTGTACAGCAAAAGAAACATCAACAAAACAACAAGAAATCCCACTGTATGGGAGAACATATTTGCAAATGTTATCACCGATAAAGGTTTAATCTCCAACATCTACAGGCAACTTGTACTACTGAATAAAAGGAAGATAAATGATCCAATAAAAAAAATGGACAACAACCTAAATAGAATCTTTTCAAAAGAAGACAGAAGGAAAGCCAAGAGACACATGAAAACCTGCTCAAAGTCACTAATTATCCAAGAGATGAAAATCAAACGACAATGCGGTACCATCTCACACCTGTCAGAATGGCAATCATCAACAAATCAACAAACAACAAGTGCTGGTGAGCATGCAGAGAAAAAGGAACCCTCATACACTGCTGGTGGGAATGCAGACTGGTGCAGCCAATGTGGAAAACAGTATGGCATTTCCTCAAAAAAAAAAAAACCACTAAAAATGGAACTCCCATTTGACCCAGTAATCCCACTCCTAGGAATATATCCTAAGAAACTAAAAACACCAATCAGAAAGGATATATGCACCCTTATGTTCATAGCAGCACAATTTACAATAGCTAAGATTTGGAAACAGCAAAGGTGCCCATCAGCAGATGACTGAATCAGAAAACCATGGTACTTCTACACAATGGAATACTATGCTACCATAAAAAAAGAAGGGATTCTTATCAATTGCAGCAACCTGGATGAAAATGGAGAGCATTATGCTAAGTGAAATAAGCCAGTCAATGAAAGAAAAGTACTACACGATCTCACTAATTTGTGGATAATAAAGAACATTAAAAACTGATGAACAAACAGATATCAGAGGCAGTAAAGCATCAAACAGACTGTCAAACTACACCAGGAAGATTAGGGAGAGGTGGGGTAGATAAAAGATCAACGGAAGGACTTGTATGCATGCACATAAGCATAACCAATGGATGCAAGACACTGGGGCATGAGGTATGTGTCGGAGTGGGGGTGGGGGCAATGGGAAGATATGTACACATGTAATACCTTAATAAAATAAATGGGGGAAAAAAGAAAGTTACAGACTTTTTACCCCTTCATACTTGTCCTATATTTTTTCATATTTAAAGTCTTTTTTTTTTTTAGCAGAGCCCCAAAGATGCCAGGTGCGGTCTTCACATTCTGCCTGCGGAGTGGGCCATGACAGGGAGCAAGGCACCCCCTGAGCGGGAGCGCCGACACCGTGGCCGAGTTCTTCTCATTCGGCATCAACAGCATTTTGTATCTGCATGGCAATTCTCCTGAACCCTTTACTTGAGTGCAGAAATATGGCCTCCCCTTGCTTGTAACCACTGACCCCGAGCTTACAGAACCGGTATATAAGGTGGTGGAACGATGGAAAGTTTGGTTGTACAAGTGCTCAGCGCAGAAGCTGGGAGTGGTCATCTCAAACATGGAAAGTGGGGAGGTCCTTGAAAGGTGGCAGTCAGACACTGAGTGTGACGAGGCGGCCAGCAATGACAGGGTTCCTAGAGATGAATCTCAGAAAGCCCTCAAGGTAAAATCCACTGGGTGACCAGAGAGACCCCAGCCAAGGTGACATCCCCACCGCTGCTGGGCGTGTCCTGCTCATTGACCTGCTGATCTACACAGACAAAGACATACTTGTGCCTGCAAAGTGGGAAGAGCCCAGACCACAGTTTGTTGCCAGTTCTGAGCAAGTCCGCCCTCACGTGTCCCTCTTAAGGACACTCCACCAAGTGAGCAGCATGGGAGCCTACAAAGTCCCTGCCAGTGGCTGAAGGAGCCAGGGAAAACGATGGAGTCCCACGTGTGTGCTTTCTGAGACCCAGTCAACTGCAGGTCTTGTTTCGTTTCAATGATTAATTTTTAGGTGGGTAAAACTTAACATTTACTGAACTATTCATATGGTTCCATTTTTTGGTGCCTGTTTAACTTTTCAAAGAGTTGACATAATTTTTTGCACATGGTTCAAAGGGAAGCAGCAGGTCACATCAGTACTGCAATGCCAATTCCTTTTGAAGGTAGAAACTGGAGACGGAAAACTTTTGCTATCACACTAAATGCCTTCCTAAATCAGACCTGTCTGTCAAGTAGCTTGACTCAGCGTATAGGTAAATATGAAACAGCAAAAGAAGTCTGAATATTTAGAATTTTCGCTTAGTCCTAAAGTAACTGATAACCCACAGTGACAACATTCCTAGAAGGTCCTTTTGCCATTTATTTCATTTGTATAGTTTCCATAATGGAGAAACCTCCAATTATTTAACTTTAATATATATAATTTATACTTACAAAGCTGTGGGTATTTTTCCTGTTTAAATTCTGCTGATATAGAATGCTTACTGTTTTTTTGTGTTTTATAAATCAAGCTTTAAATGACAATGATAAGTAAAGTTAAATGTGTATGTTTTTAAAAAAATTAGATTCACAACAAATTTAAAAGGAAGGTACAGAGATTTCCCACATATTGCCTGCCCCCAGGCCTGCCGCAATCAACATACCCACTAGAGTGGCACAGTTGTTATAATTCATAAGCCTACATTGACACATCATAATTCACTCAATCCACAGTTTATCTTGGGATTCACCTTAGTCCTGTATATTCTGTGGGTTCAGAGAAATGTGTCATTACCTGTATCCATCATCATAGGACCATACAAAATATTTTCACTGTTTTAACAACCCTCTGTACTCTTACCTGTCCTTCCCTCCACCCATCCACAGTTTCTAGAAACCACTAATATTTTTACTCTCTTCATACCTTTGCCTTTTCCAGAATGTCATATAGTTGGAATCATATGGTGTGTAGGCTTTTAAGTTGGCTTCTTTCACTTGGTAATATGCATTTAAAGTTCCTCCATGTCTTTTTAAGGTTGATAGCTTGATGTAGTGTTGAATAGTAATCCATTGTCTGGGTGTACCCATTTATTTACCCATTCACCTACTGGGAGGCATCTGGGTTGCTTCCAAGTGTTGGTAGTTATGAATAAAGAAGATATAAAGACCCATACAGAGGTTTCTATGTGACTATAACTTTTGAACTCCTTTGGGAAAATACCAAGGAGTATGACTGCTGAATCTTGTGATAAGATTATGTTGACTTTTGTGACCAATAGCCAACTTATCTTTCAAGGTGGTTTGCATTCCACGTCCTCATCAGTATTTGGTGGTGTTCGTGTCCCAGACTTGACCATTCAAATTGGCGCACAGGGGTGTCTTATGCTGAGTTAGTTGGCATTTCTCTGATAATATTTGATGTGGAGAATCTTTTCATATACTTATTTGCTGCCCTTTTATTATGAGGACAGTGATCACTCTTTTTGTTTTTAATTGATTTCAGAGGGGAAGGGAGAGAGAGAGAAAAAAAAATCAATGTTGAAAGAGAATCACTGATTGGCTGCCTCCTGCACGCCCCTGCTGGGGATCAAACCCAAAACCCGGGCATGTGCCCTTGACCTGAATTGAACCCGGGACCCTTCTGTCCTCTGAGTCAAACCAACTAGGGTGATTGCTCTTTCTTTATTAACCCTCACCCAAGAATATGTCTATTTATTTTATTTTATTTTTTTATTGATTTGAGAGGGAGAGGAAGAGGGAAAGAGAGAGAAACATCAATGTAAGAAACACTGATACATTAATCGGACACTTCCTGACCAAGGACTGAACCCAAAACCTGGGTATGTGCCCTGACCAAGAATCAAAACAGAAACTTTTTTGGTGTAAGGAACGACGCTCCAAACAACTGAGGTCCCCAGACAGGGGAGACAGTGATCACTTGTGATCTGCATCTCCCACATCCACAGGTCTCCAGAACTCAATAAATATAGGAGTGAAATATTTGGAGAAGGGAGTGTGCTTTATGTGGTCCCAAAAGGCTTAGACTGGACCACAGAGAAGGGGGTGAAGGTTCAATTTGGGGCCGGCATCTGAAAGAGTTTTCTTAAGAAGTCCAGCTTACTAAATCAGCTTACTAAACCAGAGGCTGCCTTGAGAGGTAATGAACTGCCCATCACAGGAACTCTGCGAGTGAGGGGTAGGAAGCTCTTCTTTAGGTCTGTCTCTCTGTCTTCTCCACACCTCCCTGCCCTGACTCAGGGGAAAGGGGGAGAATGAAGAAGGCACTCTCCTCCCCAAGCTGATCCATGCGGCTCTCCTCTGAGAAGGCTGCCCAGGTGGGGACAGGGACTGCAGGGGGTGTACCCACGGCCCTGGGAAGCCCCAGCCCCTTCCTTGGAAGCACTGCTGAGTCCCAAGAGGCTCCCTTCTCACAAGGTTCAAGGAGCCCACTGGAGCCTGGTGTCTGGCACTCTCACTCTGAGTGAACCCCTGCCTCTTAAGAGCCCCATGAAACTGACTTCTAAAATGGAGAACCCTCTGTGAAACTCTGATTTCAAGTGGGAAATGCAAGGCACCCCAGGACCACAGCAGACCTCACCTTCCCCTCGTCCCCTCTTGGAGCCCATGGAGAGGCTAGAAGCCCTGGTACTCTGTGTCCAACCCACAGGCCCTGCCAGAGTCCCCAGAGCCAGGAACAGGTTGATAATGGAGGGGCATGGGGATTGGAGGCAGCAATCCCTGCCCTTTCAATGACATGCTGCTTGACCTTAGACAAGGGCCTACTTACTGTTCTCTGAGCCTCAATCTTTTCAACTGTCAAATGGGTACAAGGTTGGTGCCCAGGTTGGTAAATAGCCTGGGTAAATTCTCAGTGTGCATATTAGGTGCTCCTTTCTGGAACTCCATGCACTTTGGGGGGAAGGGGGGCAGAGGCACAGGGTTCAAGGGGTCTGGTTTGATGGGAGGACCACATCACAAATGAAGTCAGCTCCATGGAAATTAACTTCTTGAAAATACACACGGAACAAAATTCATCACAGGGAACTTGAGCCCTTGGCTCCTAGTCAGAAAGATCCTTCTGGCTCTACCTCCCCCTCTTTCCAACTCACACTGGGGAAAAACCTCAAAGGAGAGAAGCCTCAAATTTTCTGTGGCCACAGAGCCCTCAATCCAGCCTGAAGGTGGCGTCACCAGGAAGGGGGGAGGGCACCACACCCCAGGCACTGTCCAGACCCAATGGAAGGAAGCTCAGAGGTGCTCTGTGTCCAGCCAAGGCCAGCACCCGCCCCCGCCGCCAGATCCTTCTCCTGCTCAGGCTCTAGCCAGGAGGTCTCTCTTCCAGGCATCTGGGTCCCCTAACCCCCTGCAGATGGCTGGACCCCCTCCAGGCCTGCTGGGCCTACATGTACATCTCACTCCTACATCCAGCCTCATGGCTCTGCCTTCTTTTATCCTGCTCCAGCCACACAAGCCTCCTTTCCCCCACAGATCAGGCACAGTGCTGCCTCAGAATCTTGGCATGAGCTGTTCCTTCTGCTAGGACTGCTGTTCCCCCACATCCTCACATGGCCCCTCCCTCACCTTATCCAGGTCTCACCTCCTCACAAAGACTCCTGACACTAGGCTGAATCGCCACTCACACCACAACCCATTCATTTTCTCTCCTTTGCCTGCTGTGTTTCCTCAGAGCATTTATCACTCCCTGACTATCCAATGACTGGCTGACTTGCTTAGTGTCTATCTGTGCCACTAGGATGCCAGTGGATGGGGATAGTACCCTCGGTATCCCCAGTGTTTAGAACAGCACTTGGCACACAGTAGAGGCTTAATATCCATTTGTTGAGTAAATGAATGAATACGAACAATGTTAATTTTCACATCTTCCCCAAGGTTCAGGCTCTTCCCTTTCTGCCACAGAGGCTCAGATGGGGTAGTGTCTAGTCCAGGGTCACCCATCTGGTCACAGATGGGCTTGGAACCTGGGCAGCTGGACTCCAGAGCACAACCTCTCAGGCTCTGAGACAAAGCCAGTGGTATGGCAGTCCCAATGGCACCATGAGGCCAGACCTGGGTCAGGATTCAGTGCCCATGGAGTCCAGGGCCCCAGTCTCCCTCCTGTGAAATGGGCCCAGGAGTGCTCTGAAAGAAGTACCTTCCAGCCCAGGGAGCCCTGCACCCCACTGCAGTGGTGGCTGTCCCTCACCAGTCTCTGACACTGCACAAAACAAGGACATCTCACTCTCCAGTCTCCACCCTAAGCCTGGCATATGCATGGCTCCTGGAGAAGGCAGCAGCAGCATCCCTGGGAACCTCAGGAGGCAGGGCCTGGACCTTGTGCCTTCTCTGGATCTCTGAAACAATCATGGGCATCATTCGAGCCCTTTGTGGGTGCCTACCCCAGCCTGTGCTAAACACTTTACAGACGATATCTGCCAAAGAGATCTTCACCACACAAATCACATTACCCCACTTTACACCGTAAAGCCCAGCACGTCAAGACCACAATCCCTTGCCCCACCTGCCAAGTCCCACAAGGTCCAGATGGAGCTGGTCTAGTCCATGCCCCAAACACTCCAGCCTTCCGACCACTCAGATACCAAGGAGCCTTTGTTTTCTTTTCTTATTTTTTTAAATCTTTGTTGTTCAGATTATTACAAATGTTTCCCTTCTCTCCCCCCGCCCACATATCTCCCTTTCACCGGTTCCCCCATCACCACCCCATGCCCTTACCCCTGCCATTGTCCTCATCCATAGGTGTAAGATTTTTGTCCAATCTCTTCCCGCATCCCTCATGTCTCCTTCCCCCTGAATATTGTCAGTCCACTCCCTTTCTATGCTTCTAATTCTATTATATTCACCAGTTTATTCTGTTCATCAGATTTTTTTTATTGACTTGATTTTTAGATTCACTTATTGTGCATATGTATTTGTTGTTCATAATTTTTGTCTTTGCCTTTTTCTTCTTCCTCCTCTTCTTAAAGAATACCCTTCAGCATTTCATATAATCCTGGTTTGGTGATGATGAACTCCTTTAATTTTTTCTTCTCTGTGAAGCTCTTTATCTGACCTTCAATTCTAAATGATAGCTTTCCTAGGTAGACTAATCTTGGTTGTAGGTTCTTGCTATTCATCACGCTGAATATTTCTTGCCACTCCCATCTGGCCTGCATAGTTTCTGTTGAGAAATCAGCTGACAGTTGTATGGGTACTCCCTTGTAGGTAGCTAACTGTTTTTCTCTTGCTGCATTCAAGATTCTCTCTTATTGTCTTTTGCTCTTGGCATTTTAATTATGATGTGTCTTTGGATTCCTGTTGTTTAGGGTTCTGTGTGCTTCCTGGACTTGTAAGTCTATTTCTTTCACCAGGTAGAGGATGTTTTCTGTCATTATTTCTTCTAATAGGTTTTTAATATCTTGCTCTCTCTCTTTTTCTGGCACCCCCATAATTCTGATGTTGGTATTCTTGAAGTTGTCCCAAAGGCTCCTTACACTATCTCCATATTTTGGGTTCTTTTTGCTTTTCTGCTTGGGTGTTTTTTTGCTTCCTTGTATTTCAAATCTTTGATTTGATTCTTGGGATCCTGTAGTCTACTATTGAATTTCTGTATATTATGCTTTATTTCAGACAGTGTATGCTTAATTTCTGACTGGTCCTTTTCCTTTTTTTTTTTTTTTTGCATTCTCATTAAGATCTTTGAGGGTCTCACTAAGTTCCTCAAAGGTCTTACTAAGTTTCTCAGCGGTTTCTAGAAGATTCTTGAGTAACCTTATAACTGTGGTTTTGAACTCGATATACAGTAGTTTATTTTCCTCTAGTTCTTTCATTTGTGACATGTTTCTTTGTCTCCGCATTTTGGCTGCTTCCCTGTGTTGATGGAGTGGCTTTGTAAGATAGGTCTCCTATAGGGCCCAGTAGCTCAGCCACCCCAATCACCTGAGGTGGATACTCTTGGCTCATCCCTTTGTGGGCTGTGTTGTAGTTAGCCTTGATTGCTGTTGGTATCACTGGGAGGAATTGACCTCCAGGCCAGTTGGCTGTGTCTATAATGGAAGAACTGCTGTGTTGGAGACACCTTTATGGGGCAGGACTTGCTTCAGTGAGGCTTTGGTGCTCACTGAGTCTGCCTCTTGAGTGTGTCACTTATGGATGTGAGGAGTTGAAATCTGGTATTGTCTCATACTGACCACTAGGTACACTGACTCCTGGATCTTCAAGAAGGTGCAAAGTTAGCTACTACCTGAGGCCCCCCAGCAGGAGCTACAGTGATATCTGCAGATTTCTTCTCTTTATTTGGGGTTTAGAAGTTTTGTAGCTCTCTGACCCAGCTGCAGTTTGTTAAGTTAGGCTGCAAAAGAAGAGGCCATTCATATGCAAAAGCTGCTGCGCATAGCTTGAGTGGGGTTGTAAATTGAGTGGGGCCAAGCAAACAGCGATGGCTGCCAGTCAGCCATCTCTGGGTCTCCGCATCTTCGTGTCTCTGCTTCTTCGCATCCCTGTGTGTCACGCCCCCATGCAGTAACAATGATCCCTTCAAGCACCTCTGTGAAAACCCACCCTCATGTTCTCGCTCAATGCCAGATATTCCAGCTTTTCCCTGTAGGAGTCTGGGTCTCCAGAGTCTCACCGGAAACTGGAGTTCAGCATAGTCAGAAGCTTGTATCTCCCTCCTGCTTAAAAAAGACAACCACATCCTCAGTTGCCAGCCTGATTTGTGCACCTCCGTACCTCTGCTTTTCCACACCTTTGCACCTCCTACCCAGTCTCAATGTACTTTTTTTCTTTCCTTCTAGTTGTAGAACTTCTACTCAGCCAGCTTTCCCATGGTTCTGGATGATAGTCGTTTTGTCTTTTAGTTGTAGTTTTGGTGTAGTTGGGAGAGGTAGTACATACAGGTGTATACCTTATACCGCCATCTTGCTTTTCTCCACTAAAGAGCCTTTGCACATGCAGTTCTGCAATCTGGATCACTCTTCTTCATCTCTCTTCATTCCTTTGTTCTCATCCTCTTATTGCAACCTGTCTGAGATGCACTCTCTGACTTCCCAGGAGAGATCAGTGCCCCTGCTCTATGCTGACTGAACAGCTGGTGTTTCTGTTTCTCAGCATTTACAATGGCAGTGACTTCGCATTCACTGTGTAATTAATTCATCAATGCCTCTCTCTCTCCTATAAGCCAGGTCTGTGTTTATCCCCACCTCAGGGCCTGGAGTGGGGATAAACACAGGTGCTAGATAAATCTTTGTTGAATGAATGAGTGAGTGCACTGGGTCCTGTCATCACTTTCAGTCCCCCATTCTACAGGTAGGAAGACTGGGGCTTGCTCACCTGAGGTGGCACCCAGGCTCCTGGCTCCTCCTCTGCAGAGCTTCCCCCGTGCACACACACACCCGGGCAGCCTCCCACCCACCTTCCAGATTTAGGGCAGTGGTTCCAGATCCAGGGGACATTTGTCAATGTCCAGAGACATATTTGATTGTCACAATAAGGAGAGAGTGCTACTGCCAACTGCTGGGTAGAAGCCAAGGATGCGACTCACCATCCTCCAGAGCAGAGCACGCAGGCTTTTCCAGCTCCGAAAGTCTACACTATGTGTGGAGACACCCTGCTCCTGCTCCAGAGGCAGTAGCCACCTCCCAGGCTGATTCATAAAGACTTGCCCCCCAGGCAGGCCTGGGCTTGGCAGCCACTTGATTAGAAGAGGTGGTGGCTGCAACACTAGGTTTCAGGATCTCACATGGATCCAACTGCCACTGTTCTAGTTGTAGAAACAGAAGAGCCAGAAAAGACAATAGCCACAGCGAAAAGGCAGCCACAGGATGGGAGAAAACATTCCTATCCAGAACAGACTGAGAATTCCCAAATTCAACAACAACAAAAGGTAACTTAATATGGGCAAAAGGCTTGGCCGGTAGCCCAGTTGTTTGGAGCGTCGTTTCATGCACCAAAAGATGGTGGGTTGGATTTTTGACCAGGGCACATACCTAGATTTCGGGTTCCATCTCCCGTCAGGGAATATGCAAGAGGCAATCAATCACATCAATATTTCTCTCTCTCTCTCTTTCAAATCAATAAACATATCCTTGGGTAAGGATAAAAATATTTTTTAAATTTTTTTATTTAAAAATCAGCAAAGGAGTCCAGCCAGTGTGGCTCAATGGTTGAGCATTGACCTAGGAACCAGGAGGTCAAGATTCAATTCCCAGTCAGGACACATGCTCAGGTTGCAGGCTCCATTCCCAGTAGGGACATGCAGGAGGCAGCCGATCAATGACTCAATCTCATCATACTAGTATCTCTCTCTCCCTCTTCCTTCCTCTCTGAAATCAATAAAAATATATTCTTTAAAGGGACAAAGGACTTAAATAGACATTTTTCCAAAGGAGATGTATGAATAGTCAGTAAGCACCTGAAAAGATGCCCAACATCACTAATCATTAGGGAAATGCACTTCAAAACTATGATGAGAGAGAATCCAAGATGGCGGCATAGGTAAACACCTATACTGCTGCCTCGCACAACAATTTCAAAACTACAACTAAAAGACAGAACGGACATCATCCAGAACCACAGGAAAGCTGGCTGAGTGGAAGTTCTACAACTAGAGGGAAAGAGAGGGGCTCACGGAGACCCAGAGGAGCTGCAAAAAGCTGAGGTACGGAGACGCGCGCTGTGAGAGCGGGTGCCGGAGTACCTGGCTGGCTTTCTCTGGCGGGAGGGAAACGGAGACTCCCAACGGCATTGAACCCCTTCTCTTACGACACTAAACCCCAGATCCAGCCGAAACTCATACGGGGGGAGTTTGGACTGTGAAAAGGGAGACGTGCACGGAAATTTAGGGGAGTTGCAAAGGATCGGAGGTCTGGTCGCGCACGGCACCACGCGGAGGACGGATTGCTGATTGTGCCGCTGGCTTTCGCGAGTGGGCGGGAGACAGACCCTCCCAACTGTGCCACTTCTGAGTCCACTGGGCCCCTGTTTTGGGCGAAACCCTGGGGACCTAGACTCGTGTGGTCCTGGTTCGCAGGGGAGCCGGAAAGGCAGCGGTTGGAGGCGCTGCGGGTGCGCGCGCACAAGGACCGCTCCAGCCATTACCCAGTCACGTGAGACTCAGGGGCAGTGGAGGGCGGGGCCGACTGGAAGGCAAGGCGGTCCCTTAAGCCCTGAGACTCCACCCCTCCCAAGCTCAGCAGAGGCTTCTGCGGCTGAATCCAGCACAGAAGTTTCCCCGGCACAGTGAAAATGCCGAGACAAGGGAAGGGATTACAAGCAAAAGAAATGGAGGAAAAAAAACGACTGGATATAGAGTTCAAAACCACGCTTATAAGGTTTTGCAAGAATATGCTAGAAAAGATGGATAAATTTAGTGAGACCCAAGAGAAGATAATAAATACACTGACTGAAATGAAAACTATTATGCAGAGTACTAACAGCAGACTAGAGAAAGGCAAGGATCAAGTCAAAAATTTGAAATATAAAGAAGCAGAAAACATTCAACTGGAAAAGCAAGAAGAGAAAAGAATCCAAAAATGTGAAGATAATGTAAGGAGCCTCTGGGACAACTTCAAGCGTACCAACATCAGAATTGTGGGGGTGCCAGAGGAAGAGAGAGAGCAAGATACTGAAAACCTGTTTAAAGAAATAATGACTGAAAACTTCCCACATCTGGTAAAAGAAATAGACTTACAAGTCGAGGAAGCACACAGAACCCCAAAGAAAAGGAACCCAAAGAGGACTACACCAAGACACATCAGAATTAAAATGCCAAGAGCAAAAGAGAAAGAGAGAATATTAAAAGCAGCAAGAGAAAAACAGTTTATTACCTACAAGGGAGCACCCATACGACTGTCAGCTGATTTCTCAACAGAAACGATGCAGGCCAGATGGGAGTGGCAAGAAATATTCAACGTGATGAACAACAAGAACCTACAACCAAGAATAATCTATCCAGCAAAGCTATCATTCAGAATTGAAGGGCAGATAAAGACCTTCACAGAGAAGAAAAAGCTAAAGGAGTTCATCAACTCCAAACCAGTATTATATGAAATGCTGAAAGGTACCCTTTTAGAAGAGGAAGAAGAAAAAGGTAAAAGACAAAAAATTATGAACAACAAATACACATCTGTCAACAAGTGAATCTAAAAATTAAGTGAATTAAAAATCTGATCAACAGAATAAACTGGTGAATATAATAGAATCAGGAGCACAGAAAGGGAGTAGACTGATAATTCTCAGGAGGACAAAAATCATAAAGCATCAAACAGACTGTGAAATTATAGCAGAAAGATTAAAGTTAGGTGAGGTAAATAAGTGATCAATCAAAGGACTTGTATGCATGCTTATAAACATAACCAATGATCACAGACACTGGGGGGTCGGAGTACGCCTGGGAGGGAGGGGGGCAATGGGGAGATATGTATAAAAAATTAATAAAAATTAATAAAAAAAATATTAGCTGGGGCGGGGGACGGTGGGGTGGGTGGGGAGAATCTTTCTGAGTAGCTTCTAAATAGGATCTCTATCTGTTTCATTTTCATTGTCTCAAGATTAAATAAAACTTTATTGAATAAAAAAAAAAAACTATGATGAAATGCCAGCCTCACACTCGTGAAGATGGCTACTGTCAACTTTTAAAAATAAAAACAGAAAATTCCCAAGGGGAGGATATGAAGAAATTAGAATCCTGTTCAATGCTGATGGGAATGTAAAATGGTGCAGCCACTGGGTAAAACAGTCTAGCAATCCCTCACAAAGTTACAAATAGTATAACCATGTGACTCAGCAGTCCCACTTCTGGATATAGACTCAAAACAATTGAAAGCAGGGTCTTGAGGAGCTATTTTCACTCCCATGTCCACAGCAGCATGATTCGTGGGAGCTAAAACACAGAAGCAAGTGTTTACCAGCAGATGGATGAAAAAACAAAATGTGGTAAATCCAGACAATGGACTTTTACTCAGCCTTAAAAAGGGAATAAAATTCTGACCCATGCTACTCAAGGCTGAACCTTGAGGATATTATGCTCAGTGAAATAAGCCAATCACAAGAGGATGAATACTGTGTGATTCCACTTACATGAGGTCCCTAGAGGAGTAGGTTCCATAGAAACAGAAGTAGATGGTGGGTGCCAGGGACTGGGGGAGGGAGAAGAGGAGTAAGTGTTTATGGGGACAGAGGGGAGAAGGTGGGCTATGGGAGGAAGGTGGGCTAAGGGGAGAAGATGGGCTGAGGGGAGATGGTGGGCTGAGGGGAGAAGGTGGGCTGAGGGGAGAAGGTGGGCTGAGGGGAGAAGATGGGCTGAGGG
>JAAGEH010000101.1:854366-1024985 GCA_011751065.1 Lasiurus cinereus | reverse complement strand
TGAGGGGAGAAGGTGGGCTGAGGGGAGAAGATGGGCTGAGGGGTGAAGGTGGACTGAGGGCCGAAAGTGGAGTCTGGGAGAAGGTGGGCGAGGGCAGGAGGTGGGCTGAGGTGAGTAGATGGGCTGAGAGGAGAATGTGGGTTATGGAGAGAAAATGGGCTGAAGGGAGAAGGTGGGCTAAGGGGAGAATGTGGGCTGAGGGGAGAAGGTGGGCTGAGGGGAGAATGTGGGCTGAGGGGATAAATTGGATTGAGGGGAGATGATGGGCTGAGGGGAGAAGGTTGGCTGAGCGGAGAAGGTGGATTGAGGGGAGAAGATGGGCTGAGGGGCTAAGTTGGATTGAGGGGAGAAGATGGGCTGAGGGGAGAAATTGGATTGAGGGGAGAAGGTGGGCTGAGGGGAGAAGTTTGGCTGAGGGGGGATGGTGGGCTGTGGGGAGAAGGTAGTCTGTGGTGAGAAGGTAGGTTGGAAAAAGAGGTAGGGGGAACTTGGGCTTTGAAGTGGATATGGATTTTGGGTATGAAAGTGGGGGAAGAAAAGATGTGGCTATAGCTGGGCCCCCAAAAAATGTAGGTCAGCACTGGGATCTAAAGCTTGATGTTCCCACACAGCTCCAAGGGCCTGGCCCTGGTCTCCCTTCCCTGTCAACCAGCCCTTCCTGATCCTTTTCTCCTTCTCAGAGCAATGGTGTCAGAGGAGGCAGAACCTAAACAGACAGAACACCTGGGGAGAGGTAGGGAAGGAAATCCAGTATTTCCCCACCACTGCCTGGAGAGTGGGATGGGATGGGGCAACAGAGACATAGGTAGGAAGACACAGAGAAAAGCAAAGAGAGCTAGAGATCCAGATAGAGAAATAAGACAGAAGACAGAAATAAGGAATAAGGCGGAGAGACAGAGACAAGGTAAGAAAGAGGTGAGAGAATGAAAAGACTCCAACAGAGAGAGCATGGGAGAGGAAAGGGACATTGTCCAGACAGAGAGGAGCTGAGATGAGCAGGGGAAGTGGTCTGGGTGTGAGGTTCTCAAGGACCCCACAGCTAGCCCAGCAGGTTCTCTGTACAGGGTGCTCACCTCCAAGCCACTGTTGCCCCAGTGAATCCTGTGTGAGCAACATTAGCTCCTGGGGCCTCCCATTCCTCTGCAGTGTATGGAACACCAACACTTCTATAAAAGTGACATCCAGTCCTCAGCCTATGGCTTTCCTGCAGGATTGTCTCTCCAGCTGCTGTCTGTCCAGACTCAGGAGAGTCACTGGGGAGCCAACAGCCCCACCACATGGGTACACAGTGCCCTCACAGAGGGACCTGCTGGTCTAGCCACTGGGGGCCCAAGCAGAGGGTCTCGGTTGGCTTAAGCTTCAGTCTCTTATAGAAACCCCTTAAGGCTCTTCTAGAAAGATAGGGGGGGCGCAAAAGGAAAAGGACCCTTTGTCTTCTTACATGTGAGGACACCGTACTGCTCAAACACTCTCTGTGGCTCCCCATTGCCTTTCAAATTTTCTAAGGCCTTGCCCTGGAAATATCCTTTCTGTCCAGCCGGCCCAACAGAGGAAACTCCGACACAGAAAAATTAAGTAACATCTCCTGAGGGGGAAGAGGCGCCAAATACTTGACTATAGTGTGAGTTTTCTGTATGGACATCAGTAATGTGGGTGGAGGTATTTCAGGCAAAAGGAACAGAACGTGCAAAGGCCTAGAGTTAAGAATGAGGGTGAATATACAGTGGTATCTCGAGATACGAGTGCCCTAACATACGAGATTTTTGAGATACGAGCTGTCCAGTGAGCGATTTTTTGCTTTGAAATACAAGCAACATTTGAGATATGAGTAATTGCGCGGATCGGCTGGCTGCACACGACCCACCAGTTTACCGTGACTCGAGTGTCTCATAGTTTCCCACGCCTCAGTCAGTGTGCTTGTTTACCTCGTTGTGAAGCATCTTTTGTGCATTTACATACTTTATCACATTTCTTTTTATAACCATGGGTCCGAAGAAAGCGAGTGGAAATGTCAGTGCTCAGAAGAGGATGATGTCTATTGAATTAAAGTATGAAATCATAGAAAAATATGAGCAAGGTGTGCGAGTGGCTGACTTGGCGAGGCAATACGGGCATAGTACTTCAATGATATGCACTGTGCTTAAACAGAAGGAGTCAATAAAGGGTATAACGCCAGCTAAGGGCGTTACAATAATTTCTAAGCTCCGTAGCTCTCTCCATGAAAAGATGGAGAATCTACTGATGGTGTGGGTGACAGAGAAGCAGTTTAAAGGAGATACATTAACACAGGGCATCATATGCAAGAAGGCGCGAGTGATTTACGGTGATTTGCTGGAGCAGACCCCGCGCACTTCCACCAACGAAGCATCGAAAGACTCATTTAAAGCCAGTAGAGGCTGGTTTGATAACTTCAGGAAAAGGTCTGGCATTCAATCCATCGTCAGGCATGGTGAGGCAGCAAGTTCGGATGTGAAGGCAGCTGAGGATTACCCCAAAACTTTTTCCGAACTGATAGAAGCCAAAGGATATATCCCCCAGCAAGTCTTCAACTGTGATGAGACAGGGCTTTTCTGGAAGAAGATGCCAAATAGGACTTATATAGCAGCAGAGGAGAAGGCGATGCCAGGCCACAAACCCATGAAGGATAGGCTAACTCTTGCACTGTGCGCCAATGCGAGTGGCAACTGCAAGATCAAGCCTCTGCTCGTATACCATTCGGAAAACCCCAAAGTCTTTAAGTCACATAAGATTTTAAAAGATAAACTGCAAGTTATGTGGAGGGCAAACCCGAAGGCATGGGTCACCAGGCGTTCTTTGTGGAGTGGGTAAACCTGGTTTTCGGCCGTTCTGTGAAGAAATATCTATAGGAAAACAACCTAACCATGCAAGCCCTCCTCGTCCTCGACAATGCTCCTGCTCACCCACCGAACCTCGAAGATGAACTCCTCGAAGAGTTGAAGTTTATAAAGGTTGTCTACCTACCTCCCAACACCACTCCTATCCTGCAGCCCATGGATCAGGAGGTGATTTCTAATTTTAAAAAGCTGTACATCAAGCACCTGTTCTGGCGCTGCTTTGAGGTGATGGAGAACACAAACCTCACCCTTCGAGAGTTCTGGAAGAACCACTTGAACATCCTGATATTCCTCAGAATTATTGATCAGGCCTGGCTGGGTGTTACAACGAGGACTTTGACCTCTGCGTGGAAGAAGCTGTGGCCTGAGGCCGTAGCTGAAAGGACCTTCGAAGGATTCGAACCCGAGGTGCCAGTGGAGGAGGAGATAGTGTCTCTGGGAAAATCCATGGGCCTGGAGGTGGACGAGAGAGACGTGAATGAGCTCGTGGAAGAGCACTCTCTGGAACTCACCCCGGAGGAGTTACAAGAGTGGCAGTCTCAGCAACATTCGGAGGTTCTCCAAGAAATTGGTTTCGAGGAGGAGCCAGAGGTGGAGGAGATCTCTACAAGTGAGATAAAGGAGATCTTAGGAATGTGGGAGAGGGTGTCACATGTCACACTTCATGGAAAAGAAACACCCCGAAAAAGTTGCTACTGGTGGTGCATTGGAGCTGTTCAATGAAACTTGCCTCACCCATTTCAGAAACATCCTGAAAGGGAGGAAGAGGCAAACCTCGTTGGATACGTTTTTTTTTTAAATCGGCCAAAAATGCAAAGACCAGTAGCAATTAAGTTCAGTGAAGATTAGTTAAGTTACATTCAGTTTAGGGATAAAGTGTAGCATTAAGAGTGTAACGAGTAGGTAAATACACTTTATAAAACCAGTTTATTCCTTTACATTCTCTTTTATTATGTTTTTATACAATATTTGTCATTTATAAATACATTTTTCTTATTCAAAAACACGTAACAAGAACAACTGGGGTGGCATTTTGGGGGCTGGAACGGATTAACGGCATTTCAATTGATTTCAGTGAAGAAATTTGCTTTGAGATACGAGCAACTTGATATACGAGCAAGGTTACTGAACGAATTAAACTCGTATCTCGAGGTACCACTGTATTGGGGGACCCTGAGAGGAGGTGAAGGGAAGTGGTTAGAACTGCTGGTAGGAAAGATCCCTCACATGGCCCAGGGAGTGAATAGACTGAGGGACTGAATGGGAGTCTGGAGAGGAGGAGCCTGAGTCCCTTGCACATCCTGTAGTAGATTCGCCTGCTGGCCTCGGCTTGGGAACAGTGGCCTCTGGTGGGAGAGGTATGGAATTGCATCCTCCTTCATTGGTTCATGCAACAGGCATTGGGATCCCAGCCGTATATTCAGTGCATTAAAGTATTTAAATTTCTTTTTTTTTATTTCTTTCTATAAAACAAATTTATCTCCAGCAGTAATCGTGAAATGAAACAAATACTAATAATGGCGTTAAAATACAAATGGTAAAAATTGTATTCATGTCTGATATAACATTTTATGTAAATAATTGTCTAGTAACTATATGAAACTGAAATACTTGCAAACAATACAATTTGGGAAGCCACTAAGTCATACCACTGATGGAACATCTTATTTTCTTGACTCATTTTTTAGTGTTAAAACAAAAAACAATTTTAAAAGAATAAGTTTCATGCACTTTAAATATCTTACAATTTTATTTGTCAATTATGGTTCTCAATAAAGGTGAAAACTAAAATAAATAAAAATATAAGTTTCCACTTTAATGATATTATGCAAATTCAGTACTAGAGTCCATGTAGGAACTTACCAATAAAAATTACTGTAATTCATGGTTTGCAATGCTTCACCGTTTTTAATAAACACATAAATCTTCAAATGATCACAGAAAAGTACATAATAATAATTATTATAGTTATAATTATTATTATTATTATTATTATTAACTGCCCACATGACTACTAAGTGCCCAGCATTGTTTTAATCACTTTACACATAATAACCTCCTTTATTTTTCACCCAAACCTGTGAGGCAGGTACTATTATTACCTCATTCTCAGATATGGAAACTGAGACCCAGAGATATCAAGGTAATGGCCCAAGGTCACATAGCAATGAAGTGATGGAACTGGATTTGAACCCAGGCTGTCTGTCTGCAGGGTATGTTCTTGGTATCTGGGCTCTACTGGCCTGGACCTGGGTCAGGAGGAGCGTGGTGAGGGACCACATCCCTAAGGACATGGCAAAATTAACCAAAAGGCATAGAGAAAGGGCACTGTAAGCAGAGGGAACAGTAGGAGCAAAGTTCCTGATACAGGAATAAGTTTGGGGACTTGGAGATTATAGAGAGGAGTCCCATCAGGTTGGAGCTGAGGGAGGTGAGAACATCAGTGGGAGATTACAGCAGAGGCTGCAATGTGCAGGGCCTCAGGGAGCCACTAAAGTTCTAGACCAAGCCTATCAAACTCAGGGCCAAGGGGCTGCATATGGCCCACAATGAATATTTTTGTGGCCCATGTAAGAAATGTTTTAATAAAAATTTCATAACTTCGGAAAAAAATGGCAGCAGAATAGACAGACGTGTCTGGAGCCTTATCGCTGGGCAGACAGAGAGAGCAGCTGAGAAGTCACACTGGGAGTGTTTGTTGGCAAGTTAAGAGTCAGTTATCTTCCAGGAGAAGGTGGGGGACTGCTGGACGGGGCTCCAGAGCCACCAGCGCAAATGCGGAGACCACGCCATCTTGCAGGGGGAAGTAGATGTCTATGGTGGTCTGAAAAGCTACAGCTGCAGCACCCACTGAACAGCCAGGGGACCCAGAACACCGCTCTCCAATCAGCGCAAACACTCGGACTCAGAGGAGCTCCACATGCCACATGGAAAGGTCAGATTTCACCTGGGATAAGGTGAGGTCTTCTGTCCCGCAGAACAGAGACGTGCATACTGTGGGAACTGGACTGGGGGAAAGCTGCTCTAAAGAGAAATCCGCGAATGTGGGGCAGAGTGTGATCCCTAAATGTGGAAGGGGACCCTCAGAACTATTAATAGAGGGGAGCTCTAGAAAGCAACCTATTTTGATCTGAGGCAGAAGGACAGCCTGGCCAATGAACACAAGACACTGGGGGGTTGGAGTATGCCTGGGAGTGGGGGGGGGGGGCAATGGGAAGATATGTATACATGTAACACAATAAAAAATTTTTTTAAAAAAGAAGAAGGACAGCCTGGGAGTTATTACAGTGTTCCCGGCTGCTCAAACAGGAGCAGGGAAGGGAGAGAGCACAGACAGCACTCTGCTCTTCAGACCCTGGCTTCTGATTGCTAAGCCCAATACATAGGATCATGCAATTGGAGACATCCTGAGAGACTGTAGGAGAAGGGTGTTTTTCTGGAACCTGGGGATTGGAGCACAGAGTAACCATCAGAGAATCAGCTTTAGGGCAACCCATCCCCACAAACCGGTATTGAGAACCACAGAGTAGCCGGATCTAAGCACAGCCTAGAGAGGTCATGTGCTTAGTCTCAGAGGTCAATTTTGAAACACTGGCACCCAGTGGATGACTCACAAATTGTCTCTTGCATAATCACAAAAGAACAAAGAGATAAAGACACCTCAGCAGTGGAACACAGGGAACTGCAATACCCTCCTGACTGGGAAACAGGAGTGCCAAACAGAACAATAGTAGAAGTGAATGACCTCCACTACTGCCCTTTTTTTATATATATATTTTAATTAAAAAAATATTTTTTTCCTTTCTCCCCAATTGATTTTACCTTTTTAATTATTACATTTTTATTTTCAACTAGTATTATTACTACTACTATTTCACCTTTTGGGAAAAAAAAGTGTCATTTTATTTTCTGTTAATTTTACTTTGGGATTAGAGTTCTACATTCTATTTTCATCTTTCCTTTAGCATAATTTTACTCTATCTCAACTCTACCTTTATGTCAACACTCTCTTCCTAACTTTCCCCATTTTGTGGTCTTGTTTCCCTTTCCCTTTTCCAACTTTAGATTCTCCCTATTCTTTCTCTTTTACCTGGTTAAAATATCACCTCAGCTGGAACCGGTTTGGCTCAGTAGATAGAGCGTAGGCCTGCGGACTGAAGGGTCCCAGGTTCGATTCCAGTCAAGGGCACGTACATTGGTTGTGGGCACATCCCCAGTGAGGGGCATGCAGGAGGTGGCTGATCAATGTCTCTCTCTCTTCGATGTTTCTAACTTTCCCTCTCCCTTCTTCTCTGTGAAAAAATTAATAAAATATATTTTAAAAATTTTTTTTCAACCCACTTATATATATAATTTCAAATCCCCTACTCCAAGTTCCTACAAACCTCTCTCTTCTTGTCTTCACTATCCAAAAAATTGTTTTATTCTATGTACTTTTGTTATTGTTTGCCTGAATGGTGATTATATCAATTTTTATACTTTTTTGTGAGGTTGTTTTTGCTTGTTCTACCTGTTCTTTTTTGCTTTTTGTTTGCATTGTTTTGGTTTGCTTTTTACCTCTCTTTTCCCTCGCCTCCCTTGATATTGGTTATGATTTTTTTTATTGTGTTACATGTATACATATCTCCCCATTGCCCCGCCCCAGGCATACCCCAACCCCCCCCCCGGTGTCTATGTTCATTGGTTATGCTTATATGCATAGATACAAGTCCTTTGATTGATCTCTTATCTACCCTACCTCTCCTTAATCTTCCTAGTATAATATCACAGTCTGTTTCATGTTTTACTGCCTCTGTATCTAACTTTTGTTCATCAGTTTACAATGTTCTTTATTAACCACAAATGAGTGAGATAATGTGGTGTTTCTCCTTCATTGACTGGATTATTTCACTAAGCATAAGGCTCTCCAGTTCCATCCAGGTTGCTGCAAATGGTAAGAGTTCCTTCTTTTTAATAGCAGCATAGAATTCCATTGTGTAGATGTATCACAGTTTTCTGATCCACTCATCTGCTGATGGGCACCTAGGCTGTTTCCAAATTGTAGCTATTGTAAATTGTGCTGCTATGAACATAGGGGTGCATAAATCCTTTCTGATTGGTGTTTGTAATTTCTTAGGATAAATTCCTAAGAGTGGGATTGCTGGGTCAAATGGGAGATCCATTTTTAGTTTTTTAAGAAAACTCCATACTGTTCTCCACAGTGACTGCACCAGTCTGCATTCCCACCAACAGTGCACAAGGGTTCCTTTTTCTCCACAGCCTCACCAACACTTGTCGTTTGTTGATTTGTTGATGATTGCCATTCTGACCGGGGTAAGATGGTATCGTATTGTCGTTTTGATTTGCATCTCTTGGATAATTAGTGACTTTGAACATGTTTTCATGTGTCTCTTGGCCTTCCTTCTGTCTTCTTTCAAAAAGGTTCTAGTTAGATCCGTTGTCCATTTTTTTATTGGATCGTTTATCTTCCTTATATTAGGTTGTATAAGTTGGCTGTAGATGTTGGGGATGACACCTTTATCAGTGATAACATTTGCAAATATGACCTCTTATACAGTGGTCTTTCTTGTTGTTTTGTTGATGGTTTCTTTTGCTGTACAAAAGCTTTTTATTTTTATGTAGTCCCATTTGTTTATTTTTTCTTTAGCTTCAATTGCCTTTGGAGCAGTATCAGTGAAGAAGTTCTTTCGCCATATATCTGAGATTGTGCTGCCTGTTGATTCCTCTAGTATTTTTATTGTTTCCCTTCTAACGTTTAAGTCCTGTATCTATTTTGAGTTTATTTTTGTATTTGGTGGTCCAGTTTCATTTTTTTTTTTTTGCATGTATCTGTCCAATTTTCCCAACACCATTTGTTGAAGTGGCTATCTTGACTCCATTGTATGTTCTTTTTTTTTTAATTAAATCTTTATTATTCAGATTATTACATTTGTTTTTCTTTTTTCCCCTCCATAGCACCCCTCCACCCAGCTCCCACCCTTCCCTCCCTCCCGTTGACCTCATCCATAGGTGTATGATTTTTGTCCAGTCTCTCCCTGTATACCCCACACCCCTTTCCCCCTGAGAATTATCAGTCACGGGTGGGTCTGGAGCAGCAAGTCCTCCGCGGGCTCCGCCGTGAGTGACTCTTCAGTCCGCCAGCCGACGCTCTACCCACTGAGCACACCTCCTCCTGCTGCCACAGCAGCAGCACACACACATGGGGGGAGGCGGGGGGCCGCGGGGTCATAGAGGTTAAGGGAACCAGCACCGGCGCTCGCTCCTGCAGGTCCGGCCCGGCCCGAGCCGCACCGGAAGCCCTGAGGGCAGGTGCCCTGGCGGCTCGAGAGCTGAGGATACACAGCTCAGCCTCAGCCTCAGCCTCAGCACTAGGGTTTCAGCCCCAGCATGAGGGCCCCAGCCTCAGCCTCAGCCTCAGCACAAGGGTCTCAGCCTCAGCCCCAGCCTCAGCACGAGGGCCCCAGCCTCAGAGCGAGGGTCTCAGCCTCAGCACAAGGGCCTCAGCCTCAGCGCGAGGGTCTCAGCCTCAGCGCGAGGGTCTCAGCCTCAGCGTGAGGGTCTCAGCCCCAGCCTCAGCGCGAGGGTCTCAGCCTCAGCCTCAGCCTCAGCACGAGGGTCCCAGCCCCAGCCTCAGCCTCAGCACGAGGGCCTCAGCCTCAGCACGAGGATCTCAGCCTCAGCCTCAGCGCGAGGGTCTCAGCCCCAACCTCAGCGCGAGGGCCCCAGCCCCAGCCTCAGTGCGAGGGTCTCAGCCTTAGCCTCAGCCTCAGCATGAGGGCCCCAGCCTCAGCGCGAGGGTCTCAGTCTCAGCCTCAGCACGAGGGTCTCAGCCCCAGCACGAGGGCCCCAGCTTCAGCCTCAGCCTCAGCACGAGGACCTCAGCCTCAGCCCCAGCCTCAGCACGAGGGCCCCAGCCTCAGCGCGAGGGCCCCAGCCTCAGCGCGAGGGCCTCAGCCTCAGCGCGAGGGTCTCAGCCTCAACGCGAGGGTCTCAGCCTCAGCACGAGGGTCTCAGCCCCAGCCTCAGCGTGAGGGTCTCAGCCTCAGCCTCAGCCTCAGCACGAGGACCTCAGCCTCAGCCCCAGCACGAGGGTCCCAGCCTCAGCCCCAGCATGACCATTGTATGTTCTTGCCTTCTTTGTCAAATATTAGTTGAGCATAGTGGTTTGGGTGGATATATGGATTCTATATTCTATTCCATTGGTCAATATGTCCGTTCTTGTGCCAGTACCAGGCTGTTTTGAGAACAGTTGCTTTGTAATATAGCTTGAAATCTGGTATTGAGATCCCACCTACTTTATTCTTCTTTCTCAGAATTGCTGTGGCTATGCATGGTCTTTTTTTGTTCCAGATGAATCTATGAAGAATTCTTTCTAGGTCTGTAAAGTATGTCGTTGGTATTTTAATGGGTAGTCCATTGGATCTATAGATAGCTTTGGGTAGTATGGACATTTTAATGATGTTGATTCTCCCAATCCATGAGCATTGTATGCTCTTCCATCTGTTAACGTCTTCCTCTATCTCTTTTTTCAGTGTCCTGTAGTTTTCTACATATAGAAAACTACATATAGGTCTTTTACCTCTTTAGTTAGGCTTATTCCGAGATATCTTATTTTTTTTGGTGCGATGGTAAATGGAATTGCTTTTTTAGTCTCACTGTAATTTCACTATTGGTGTACAGAAATGCCACAGATTTCTTGGCATTAACTTTGCATCCTGCTACATTGCCAAATTCATTTATTAAGTCAATTAGTTTTGGGATGGAGCCATTTGGGTTTTTTATGTACAGTATCATGTCATCTGCAAATAACGACAGCTTTACTTCTTTTTTTCCAATTTGGAAGCCTTTTATTTCTTCTTCTTGTCTAATTGCAATGGCTAATACTTCCAGTACTATGTCTAACAGGAGAGGTGAGAGTGGGCATCCCTGTCTTGTTCCTGTTCTTAGGGGAAATGGTTTTAGTTTTTGCCCATTGAGTATGATGTTAGCTGTGGGTTTATCATATATGGCTTTGATGATGTTGAGGTATGATCCTTCTATTCCCACTTTGCTGAGAGTTTTTATCAAGAAAGAGTGTTGGATTTTGTCAAATGCTTTTTCTGCATCAATTGATATGACTATGTGATTTTTATCTCTCAATTTGTTTATGTAATGTATCACGTTTATTGATTTGCGGATATTGTACCATCCCTGCATTCCTGGGATGAATCCCACTTGGCATGGTGTATGATCTTTCTGATGTACTGCTTGATCCGATGTGCTAGAATTTTGTTGAGGATTTTGGCATCTATGTTCATGAGAGATATTGGCCTATAATTCTCTTTCATTGTGTTGTCTTTGCTATTAGGGTGATGCTGGCTTCATAGAAGGTGTTTGGAAGTGTTCCTTCTTCTTGAATGTTTTTGAATAGTCTGAGGAGGATAGGTTTTAATTCTTCCTTGAATGTTTGGTAAAACTCTCCTGTGTAGCCATCTGGTCCCGGGCTTTTATTTGCTGGAAGCTTTTTGATGACTGCTTCAATTTCTTCCATAGTTATTGGCCTATTGAGATGTTTAGATTCTTCCTGATTGAGTTTTGGAAGGTTATATTTTTCTAGGAATATGTCCATGTCTTTTTTTTTATATACCTGTTTTTTTGTTTTGTTTTTTTTTTCTGGTTCCTTTTTTATTTTTTTATTAAATTTTATTATTCAAATTATTACATTTGTTTCTCTTTTTCCCCTCCATAGCACCCCTCCACCCAGCTCCCACCCCTCCCTCTGCCCTTAGCTCTCTCCCATTGATCTCATCCATAGGTGTATGATTTTTGTCCAGTCTCTCCCTGTACACCCCTCACCCCGTCCCCCCTGAGAATTATCAGTCCACTCCCTTTCTGTGCTCCTGCTTCTATTATATTCACCAGTTTATTCTGTTGATCAAATTTTTAATTCACTTAATTTTTAGATTCACTTGTTGACAGATATGTATTTGTTGTTCATAATTTTTTGGCTTTTACCTTTTTCTTCTTCCTCTTCTAAAAGAGTACCTTTCAGCATTTGATATAATACTGGTTTGGAGTTGATGAACTCCTTTAGCTTTTTCTTATCTGTGAAGCTCTTTATCTGCCCTTCAATTCTGAATGTTAGCTTTGTTGGATAAATTATTCTTGGTTGTAGGTTCTTGTTATTCATCACATTGAATATTTCTTGCCACTCCCGTCTGGCCTGCATCGTTTCTGTTGAGAAATCAGCTGACAGTCGTATGGGTGTTCCCTTGTAAGTAATAAACTGTTTTTCTCTCGCTGCTTTTAATATTCTCTCTTTCTCTTTTGCTCTTGGCATTTTAATTATGATGTGTCTTGGTGTAGTCCTTTTTGGATTCCTTTTCTTTGGGGTTCTGTGTGCTTCCTGGACGTGTAAGTCTATTTCTTTTACCAGATGTGGGAAGTTTTCAGTCATTATTTCTTTAAACAGGTTTTCAGTATCTTGCTCTCTCCCTTCTTCTGGCACCCCCACAATTCTGATGTTGGTACGCTGAAAGCTGTCCCAGAGTCTCCTTACATTATGTTCACATTTTTGGATTCTTTTCTCTTCTTGCTTTTCCAGTTGAATGTTGTCTGCTTCTTTATATTTCAAATTTTTTACTTGATTCTTGCCTTTCTCTAGTCTGCTGTTATGACTCTGTATAATATTTTTTATTTCAGTCAGTGTATGTTTAATTTCTATTTGGTCCTTTATCATCTTTAGTAGGACCTTTTCCATCTCTACTTGGCTCTTTTGTATCGCTAGTTGGTCCTTTTTCATCTCCTCTTGGGTCTCACTAAATTTATCGAATTTTTCTAGCATATTCTTGAAAAACCTTATAAGCGTGGTTTTGAACTCTATATGACTCGTGTTTTTTTTTCTCCATTTCTTTTGTTTGTGATCCCTTCCCTTGTTTCGGCATTTTCAAAATGCCAGGGAAACTTCTGTGTTGGATTCAGCCTTATGATACCAGATGCAAAACCGAAGAAGCCTCCATTGAGCTTGGGAGGGGTGGAGTCTCAGGGCTTAAGGGACCACCTTGCCTTCCAGTCGGCCCCGCCCTCCACGGCCCCTGAGCCTCACGTGACTGGGTAATCCCTGGAGCGGTCCTTGTGCGCACACCCGCGGTGCCTCTAACCGCTGCCTTTCCAGCTCCCCTGAGCCCTAGGACCACACGAGTCTAGGTCTCCAGGGTTTCGCCCGAAATAGGGGATTAGTGGAGTCAGAAGTGGCACAGTTTGTAGGGTCTGTCTCCCGCCCACTCGTGAAAGCCAGAGGCACAATCAGCAATCTGTCCTGCCCACAGCACCATGCGCGTGCGAGACCAGACCTGATCTTCTGCGACTCCCCTAAATTTCCGTGCACCTCTCCCTTTTCACAGTCCAAACTCCCCCCGTATGAGTTTCGCTGGATCTGGGGTTTAGTGTCGTAAAATAAGGGGTTCAATGCTGTTGGGAGTCTCCGTTTCCCTCCCGCCAGAGAAAGACAGCCAGGTACTCCGGCACCCGCTCTCTCAGTGCGCGCGTCTCAGTACCTCGGATTTTTGCAGCTCCTCTGGGTCTCCATGAGCTCCTCTCTTTCCTTCTAGCTGTAGAACTTACACTCGGCCAGCTTTCCTGTGGTTCTGGATGATGTCCGTTCTGTCTTTTAGTTGTCGTTTTGAAATTGTTGTGCGAGGCAGCAGGGTAGGTGTTTACCTATGCCGCCATCTTGGATTCCTCCATGTCCATGTCTTGCAGGTTGTCCAATTTGTTGGAATACAGTTGTTCATAGTATTTTTTAACAATCCTTTGTATTTCGGCAGGGTCTGTTGTTATTTCTCCTCTTTCATTTCTGATTTTGTTTATTTGGGTCTTCTCTCTTTGCTTCTTGGTGAGCCTGGCTAGAGGTCCATCAATCTTGTTTATCCTTTCAAAGAACCAGCTCTTGGTTTTGTTGATCTTTTGAATTGTTTCTTTGGTCTCCATGCTGTTTATCTCCACTCTGATCTTTACTATTTCCTTCTGCTTACACTGGGCTTTTCTTGTTGCTTTCTTTCTAGCTCTTTGAGTTGTAGGGTTAGGTAATTTATTACCGTTGCTTCCTGTTTTTTGCAGTAGTCTTGTAGGGCTATGAACTCCCCTCTCAAGACTGCTTTCACAGTGTTCCATAAATTTTGTATTGTTGTGTTGTCATTGTCATTTGTTGCCATGATGTTTTTTATTTCTTCCTTGATCTATTTGGTTACCCAGTCGTTGTTTAATAGCATGTTGTTTAGTCTCCATGTGTTTGATTTCTTTCTGTTGTTTTATTATAATTTACTTTCAGTTTTATGCCACTGTGGTCTGAGAAAATGCTTGATATGATTTCTATCTTCTTGAATTTGAAGAGACTGTTCTTATGACCCAACATATGATCTCTCTTTGAAAATGACCCATGTGCACTAGAGAAGAATGTATATTCTGTGGCTTTGGGGTGAAATGTTCTGAAGATGTCAGTTAATTCCATGTTGTCGAGTGAGTCATTTAGGATTGATGATTCTTTGATGATTTTTTGTTTAGAGGATTTGTCCAATGGTGACAGTGGGGTATTAAAATCTCCTACTACGATTATATTGCTGTCAATCTCTCCCTTAATATCCTCCAAGAGTTTTTTTTTATGTATTTAGGTGCTCCTATATTGGGTGCATATATATTTACCAGAGTTATTTCTTCTTGTTGGATTGTTCCCTTTAGTATTATGAAGTGGCCTTCTTTATCTCTTGTTATGTCCTTCACTTTGAGATCTAATTTGTCAGATATAAGTATTGCAACCCCAGCGTTTTTTTCATTTCCATTTGCCTGAAATACCATCTTCCATCCCTTCACCCTCAATCGGTGTGCATCTCTTTTCCTAAGGTGGGTTTCTTGTAGACAGAAGATATGTGGATCATGTTTTCTTATCCAATCAATTACCCTATGTCTTTTGATTGGAGCATTTAATCCGTTTACATTTAAAGTTATTATTCATAGGTATTTATCTGTCACCATTTTTAGTCTTAGGCCAGAGTTCCTTCTTCACTTCCTATTTCTTTTTATTACAGCAGACCCTTTAACATTTCTTGCATTGGTGGTTTGGTAGTAATATATTCCCTTAGTCCTTTTTTGTCTGTGAAGCTTCTGATTTCACCTTCAATTTTGATTGAAAGCCTTGCAGGGTACAGTATTCTTGGATTCAGACCCTTCCTTTGCATGACTTTATATATTTCATTACATTCCCTTCTGGGCTGATGAGTTTCTGTTGAGAAATCAGTAACTAGTCTTATGGGGGTTCCTTTGTAGGTAACTTTCTGTTTCTCTCTGGCTGCTTTTAAGATTCTTACTTTGTCATCGGTGTTTGCCAATTTAATTATAATGTGCCTTGATGTTGGTTTTTTGGGGTTAATTTTGCTTGTGACTTTGTGAGCTTCTTGGATTTGTGTGGGGTTTTTCTTTCCTATATTGGGGAAATTTTCTGTCATTGTTTCTTCAAACAAGTTCTATAATCCTTGTTCAGTTTCCACTCTTTCTGGAACCCCAATTATGAGGATGTTGTTTTGTTTCATGTTATCTCAAAGTTCCCTTAGGCTCTCTTTTTGCTTTTTAACTTTTTTTTCTAGAAGCTGCTGTACTTGAGTATTTTTTGCTACCGTGTCTTCTGGCTCACTGATGTGGTCCTCTGCTTCTTCTAGTCTACTTTTGATGCTTTCTATTGAGTTCTTTAGCGCGGTGATGTTATTTTTCATTTCTCCTTGATTATTCTGCACCTCCTCTAGGTTCTTCTGCATTTCTTCTTGCTTCTTCATTTCCTCTTGGCTCTTACTCACATTGTCGATTTTGTCTTCCATTGTTTTCATCCACCTTGTGATCATTTCTCTAAACTCTTTCTCTTGCAGGCTTATTTCTGCTTCTATTTCATTTACTTCCTTTTCTGGTGATACTTGCCTTTCTATCTCATGTGGGCTGTTTCTTTTTCTGCCCATGGTCTTCTCTGCGTGTCTGGTTATGAAGTTCTCTCTCTTACATTGATTGAAAGGCACAAACTACAACACGACCAGGTACAGCACACAAGGCACTGAGTAGAAATGTATTCAAGATGTTAATAATCACAAATAAGGTGACCACCAATGAAAGACAAATTAGGGGTAAGTAGAGAAAGAAGAAAAGGAAAATGAGGAAAAAAGAAAAGAAAGAAATGCCAAAATCAAATTGGGAGATGGAGAAAAAAAATAAATAAATGAACAAAAAAATAAAGTAAAATAAGGAAATAAAAAGGAGAAGAAGGAGAAGAAAGAGAAAGAGAAAAAAGTCAGAGTGAAAAGAAAGAGGATAAGAGAGAAAAGGGGAACAAAATATAGGTGTCAGGAGAAAACGCCAATAGGACAGTCACTAAGCCCAACAAATGTAGGCAACCAGTACCTGGAGAATACAAACTACAAATAACAACTGGTATTGAGGGAGGTGAGGGAAAAGAGAGGTAAAAAACAAACCAAATCAAAGCAAACAAAAAGCAAAATAAATCAAGTAGAATAAGCTAAAACAATCTCACCAAAAAAGTAAAAAAAATCAGTACAATCACCATTCAGGCAAAGAGCAACAAAAGGTCGTAGCGAAAAACAACTTTTTGGATAGTGAAGTCAAGAAGAGAGAGGTTTATATGGGCTTGGAGTAGGGGATTTGAAATTAGACATATAAATGGGGTGAAATTTTAACCAGGTAAAGAGAAAGAATAGGGAGAATCTAAAGTTGGAAAAGGGAAAGTGAAAACAAGACAACAAAATGGGGTAAGTTAGGAGGAAAGTGTTGGCATAAAGGTAGAGTTGAGATAGAGTAAAATTATGTTAAAGGAAAGATGAAAATAGAATGTAGAACTCAAATCCCGAAGTAAAATAAAGGGAAAACAAAATGACACTTGTTTTTTCCCAAAATGGTAAAATAGTATTAGTACTAATACTTGTTGAAAGCAAAAATGTAATAATTAAAAAGATAAAATCATTTGAGGAGGAAAGAAAAAAACTAATCTTTTAATTAAAATATGCAAAAATGAAAAAATATAAAATAAAATAAAAAATTAAAAAAAATAGAATGGTCATTCACTTCCACTATTGTTCTGCTTGGCACTTCTGTTTCCCAGGTGGGAGGGTATTGTAGTTCCCTGTGTTCCACTGCTGGTTGTGTTTTAATCTCTTTATTCTTTTGTGGTTATGCAAGAGTCAATTTGTGTGTCATCCACTGGGTATCAGTGTTTCGGAATTGACCTCTGAGACTAAGCACAGGATCTCTCTAGGCTGTGCTCAGATCCTGCTACTTTGTGGTTCTCAAAACCGGTTTGTGGGGATTTTGCAGCTGGGACACTGTAATAACTCCCAGGCTGTCCCTCTGTCTCAGATCAAAATGAATCATTTTCCAGAGCTCCCCTCTGTCAACACCTCTGAGAGTTTGCCTCCACACTTAAGGATCACGCCTTGCCCCACCTCCATGGACTTCTCCAGAGGCAGTTTTCCCACAGTCCGGTTCCCACAGTGTGCGCGTGTCTGTTCTGCGGGACAGGAGATCTCACCTTATCCCAGGCAAAATCTGACCTATCCGTGTGCCGTGTGAAGCTCCTCTGAGTCCGTGTCTGCGCCGATTGGAGAGGGGTGTTCTGGGTCCCCAGGTCTCCAGCTGTTTGGTGGGTGCTTCACCCGCAGGTTTCAGACCGACATAGACATCCACCTCCCTCTGCAAGATGGCACAGTCTCCGTATTTGCGCTGGTGGCTTCGGCAGACAAAATCCCTGTGGCAGTGGGGCTGCCTGGCCAGGAGAACCGCGTCCAGCAGTCCCCCACCTTCTCCTGGAGCATAACTGACTCTTAATTTGCCAACAAACACTCCCAGTATGACTCTCAGCTGCTCTCTCTTTCTCTGCCCAGCAACAAAGCTCCAGACGCGTCTGTCTACTCCAACGCCATTTTTCTCCCTCCTGGTTATTATTTGTGGTTTGTATTAACCTCCAGGTACTTGTTGCTGGCATTTCTTGGGATTAGTGGCTGTTCTATTCGAGTTTCCTCCTCACATCTATGACTTGTTCCCCTTTTCTCTCTTATTCTCTTTCTTTTCTCTCTGACTTGTTTTCCCTTTCTCTTTTCTTTTTCTTCTTTTTTTTAAATTTTATTTTTTTTCTCTCTTCTCCCAATTTGATTTTAGCACTTCTTTCTTTTCTTTATTTTTTCTTTATTTTTCTCTTCTTCTTTCTCTACTTACCCCTAATTTGTCTTTATTGCTGGTAACCTTATTTGTGGTTATTAACATCGTGAATACATTTCTGTTCAGACCCTTGTGTGTTGTACCTGGTCATGTTGTACTTTGTACCTTTAAATCAATGTAGGAGAGAGAACTACATAACCAGACACCTGGAGAAGAAAGACCTTGGACAGACAAAGAAACAGCACGCATATGACAGAAAAGCAGGTATCACCAGAAAAGGAAGTAAACAAAATAGAAGAAGAAATAAACCTGCCAGTGAAAGAGTTCAGAGAAATGCTCTCAAGGTGCCTGAAAAGAATGAAAGTAAAATTGACAATGTGAGTAAGAGCCAAGAGGAAATGAAGAGGACCCAAGAGGAAATGAAGAAGAACCAAAGAGAAATGAACAATAATCAAGAAGAAACAAAAAATGACATCATTGCTATAAAGAACTCAATAGAAATCATCAAAAGTAGACTAGAAAAAGCAGAGGACCACATCAGTGAGCTAGAAGACAAGGTAGGAAAAAATACCCAAGTACTGCAGCTTTGAGGAAAAAAAAATTAAAAAGCAAGAGGAGAGCCTAAGGGAACTCTGGGATAACACGAAACAAAACAACATTCGCATAATAGGGGTTCCAGAAAGAGTGGAAACTGAGCAAGGAATAGAAAACCTGTATGAAGAAATAATGACACAAAACTTCTCCAATATAGAAAAGGAAAAACCCACACAAATACAAGAAGCTCACAGAGTCCCAAGCAAAATGAACCCAAAAAAACCGCCAATAAGGCACATTATAATTAAATTGGCAAACACCGATGACAAAGTAAGAATCTTAAAAGCAGCCAGAGAGAAACAAAGTTACCTACAAAGGAACCCCCATAAGACTAGCATTCTCAACAGAAACTCATCAGGCCAGAAGAGAATGGAATGAAATATACAATGTCATACAAAGGAAGGGTCTGAATCCAAGAATACTGTACCGTGCAACGCTTTCAATCAAAATTGAAGGTGAAATCAGAAGCTTCACAGACAAAAAAGGACTAAGAATATATATTACCAGCAAACCAGCAATTCAAGAAATGTTAAAGGGTCTGCTGTAAAAAAATGAAAAGAAATAGGAAGCGAAGAAGGAACTCAGGTGGTAAAAACTAAAAATGGTGACAGATAAGTACCTATCAATAATAACTTTAAATATAAAAAGATTAAATGCTCCAATCAAAAGACATAGGGTAATCGATTGGATTAAAAAAAAACATGATCCATATATTTGCTGTCTACAAGAAACCCACCTCAGAAAAAGAGATGCACACAGATTGAGGGTGAAGGGATGGAAGATGGTATTTCAGGCAAATGGAAATGAAAAAAAAATGCTGAGGTTGCAATACTTATATCTGACAATTTAGATCTCAAAGTGAAGAACATAACAAGAGATAAAGAAGGCCACTTCATAATACTGAAGGGAACAATACAACAAGAAGAAATAACTCTGGTAAACATATATGCACCCAATATAGGAGCATCTAAATACATAAGAAAACTCCTGGAGGATATTAAGGGAGAGATTGACAGCAATACAATCATAGTAGGAGACTTTAATACCCCACTGTCACCACTGGAAAAATCCTCTGAACAAAACATCAGGAAAGAAACATCAATCCTAAATGACTCACTAGACCAGATGGAATTAACTGACATCTTCAGAACATTTCACCCCAAAGCCACAGAATATACATTCTTCTCCAGTGGACAGGGGTCATTTTCAAAGATAGGAAAAGTTTCTCCAAATTCAAGAAGATAGAAATCATATCAAGCATTTTCTCAGATCACAGTGGCATAAAACTGTAAATCAACTACAATAAAAACAATACAAAGAAATTAAACACATGGAGATTAAACAGCATGCTATTAAACAATTACTGAGTAATCAGAGAGATCAAGGAAGAAATAAAAAACATCATGGCAACAAATGACCATGACAACACAACAATACAAAATTTATGGAACACTGTGAAAGCAGTCTTGAGAGGGAAGTTCATAGCCCTACAAGACTACTGCAAAAAACAGGAAGCAACGGTAATAAATTACCTAATCCTACAACTCAAAGAGCTAGAAAGAAAGCAACAAGAAAAGCCCAGTGTAAGCAGAAGAAGGAAATAGTAAAGATCAGAGTGGAGATAAACAACATGGAGACCAAAGAAACAATTCAAAAGATCAACAAAACCAAGAGCTGGTTCTTTGAAAGGATAAACAAGATTGATGGACCTCTAGCTAGGCTCACCAAGAAGCAAAGAGAGAAGACCCAAATAAACAAAATCAGAAATGAAAGAGGAGAAATAACAACAGACCCTGCCGAAATACAAAGGATTGTTTAAAAAATACTATGAACAACTCTATTCCAACAAATGGGACAACCTGCAAGAAATGGACATATTCCTAGAAAAATATAACCGTCCAAAACTCAATCAGAAAGAATCTAAACATCTCAATAGGCCAATAACTATGGAAGAAATTGAAGCAGTCATCAAAAAGCTTCCAGCAAATAAAAGCCCGGGACCAGATGGCTACACAGGAGAGTTTTACCAAACATTAAAGGAAGAATTAAAACCTATCCTCCTCACACTATTCAAAAACATTCAAGAAGAAGGAATACTACCAAACATCTTCTATGAAGCCAGCATCACCCTAATACCAAAACCAGATAAAGACAACACAATGAAGGAGAATTAAAGGCCCATATCTCTCATGAACATAGATGCCAAAATCATCAACAAATTTCTAGCAAATCAGATCCAGAAGTACATCAGAAAGATCATACACCATGACCAAGTAGGATTCATCCCAGGAATGCAAAGATGGTACAATATCCACAAGTCAATAGATGTGATACATCACATAAACAAATTGAGAGATAAAAATCACATAGTCATATCAATTGATGCAGAAAAAGCATTTGAGAAAATCCAACATCCTTTCTTGATAAAAACTCTCAGCAATGTGGGAATAGAAGGATCATACCTAAACATCTTAAAAGCTATATATGATAAACCCACAGCTAACATCATACTCACTGGGCAAAAACTAAAACCATTTCCCCTAAGAACAGGAACAAGACAGGGATGCCCACTCTCACCTCTCCTGTTCAACATAGTACTGGAAGTATTAGCCATTGCAATTAGACAAGAAGAAGAAATAAAAGGCATCCAAATTGGAAAAGAAGAAGTAAAGCTGTCCTTATTTGCAGATGACATGATACTGTGCCTAAAAAAACCGAAGGACTCCATCCCAAAACTAACTGAATTAATAAATGAATTTGGCAATGTAACAGGATACAAAATTAATGCCAAGAAATCTGTGGCATTAATAGTGATATTACAGAAAGAGAGACTAAAAAAGCAATTCCATTTACCATCACACCAAAAAAATTAAGATACCTAGGAGTAAACCTAACTAAGGAGGTAAAAGACCCATATGCAGAAAACTAGGGGACACTGAAAAAGAGATAGAGGAAGACGTAAACAGATGGAAGAGCATACCATGCTCATGGATTGGGAGAATCACCATCATTAAAATGTCCATACTACCCAAAGCAATCTATAGATTCAATGCACTACCTATTAAAATACCAACGACATATTTCACAGACCTAGAAAGAACTCTTCAAAGATTCATCTGGAACAAAAAAAGACCACGAATAGCCACAGCAACTCTGAAAAAGAAGAACAAAGTAAGTGGGATCTCAATACCAGATTTCTAGCTATATTACAAAGCAACTGTTCTCAAAACAGCCTGGTACTGGCACGAGTATAGACATATAGACAAATGGAATAGAATATAGAATCCAGATATCCATCCAAACCACTATGCTCAATTAATATTTGACAAAGGATGCATGAACATACAATGGAGCCAAGACAGCCTCTTCAATAAATGGTGTTGGGAAAATTGGACAGGTACATGCAAAAAAATGAAACTGGACCACCAACTTACACCAAATACAAAAATAAACTCAAAATGGATACAGGACTTAAACTGCTGATGGGCACCTAAGGCTGTTTCCAAATTGTAGCTATTGTAAATTGTGCTGCTATGAACATAGGGGTGCATAAATCCTTTCTGATTGGTGTTTGTAATTTCTTAGGATATATTCCTATGAGTGGGATTGCTGGGTCAAATGGGAGTTCCATTTTTTGTTTTTTTTGGGGGGGAAACGCCATACTGTTCTCACTCATTTGTGAATAATAAAGAACATTATAAACTGATGAACAAAAGGATAGATATAGAGGCAGTAAAGCATCAAACAGACTGTCAAATTACAGTAGGAAGATTAAGGAGAGGTGGAGTAGATAAGAGATCAACCAAAGGACTTGTATGCATGCATATAAGCATAACCAATAAACAGAAGACACTGGGGGTTTGAGGTATGCCTGGGAAGGGGGCGGGGGCACTGGGAAGATATGTATACATGTAACACAATAAAAAAAATTTCATAACTTAATTTTTACAATATCCTGTTATACAACATTATTAAAAACGAACTTCAATGTTCACTAATGACTGATTACTATAATTGTGTTGCATTTATTTCCCTTACATGCCTTACGGGCAGACGCAGCATTTCTCTCCACTAATACAAGCAGCGAATATTTTTTTTAATTTTATTGATTTTTTACAGAGAGGAAGGGTGAGGGATAGACAGTTAGAAACATCGATGAGAGAGAGACATTGATCAGCCACCTCCTACATGCCCCCTATTGGGGATGTGCCTGCAACCAAGCTACATGCCTCTAACCGGAATTGAATATGGGACCCTTCAGTCCGCAGGCCAATGCTCTACCCACTGAGCCAAACCAGTTTTAGCATAGCAGCGAATATTTTAGCAGCCGATTGCCACATCATTAGTCTTGTACTGACTTGTTTGATGTGCGCATCAGGAAATATTTCACTTTCATAGAACAGAAAAATAGGTTTCTTTGCATTACACTTATTAATTTGTGCAGTTTTTCAGTGTCTGATAAGTTAATGTTCAAGAAATATATGAATTTTTATTAAAATGTTCTATTATTTTATGTTAATGCTGACTCATTTATTTCAGCCCTTTGTATTCAGCATGTCTGTATGGAAAATTGAAACTTTTGTTTTTTTTGCAGCCACATAAACTTAAACCTTGTTTATTTGGCCCGTGTTAGCCTTTGAGTGCGATATGCTTGTTCTAGACAAGAGAAGAGTGATTCTAATTTCCTCTCCTGTTGGGCAACCTCTGGCATCACCTGGAATCAGGCAGGGCTCCTTTGGATATAAATGATAGAAGCATGAGGCCAACCCTCCTGGCTCAGTCTACCCCAGCTGTGTGGACATGGGCAGATTGCTTTAGCTTTCTGTTCCCTCATCTGTGCAATGAGGATAATAATAACACCTCAGATGGTTGTTGGGATAATTAAAGAGGCTGGTGATAAGGGCTACATAGTCACGATAAATATGGGCTCACATTGCATGGTTTGATCTAGGTTCTCACATGATATTATCAAGGCTTAGGTGTCTTCCCTCTGCCCTCACAAGCTGCCTGAGCTTTATGTTCTGGCTCCATACAGTAGGTCGAGCCCCAGTCTCAATCCTGTGGTCCACAAAATGACCACTGCCATTTCTTCCATCCCCAAACCATAGAATCTAGGGCCAAATTGGAAGGGGGAGGCGCCAAGTTGCCCCAGAGGGGAAAAATCCTCCCATTGACTCTGAGTGGGTTACATGCTCACTCCTGAGCCAATTGTTGTGGCCATAAAGGTAGTGCCTGGGAGCTGGGGCTGGAGTCAATCTCAAGCAAGAATAGGGGAACACGGTCGGAAAAGAAATGCAGCACTGTTGGGTTCTGTGCAGGAGTCAGAGAATCACCCACCTTGCCTCAGTTTCTCCACTCTTCCCCAGCCCCTACACTCCACATCAAGTTGATTCCAATGTGGAGAAACCAACCTCACCTTCCCAGTCGGGGCACTCTGAAGGCAACCAATGGATGTGTCTCTCCAACATCAATGTTTCTCTTTCTGTCTCTCCCCCTCCCTTCCACTCTGAAAACCAATGGGAAAATCTCCGCAGGTGAGGATTAACAAAAAATAAAGGTAGTGCAGAGAAAACCTGTGCCCCGAACCAAAACCACACACATGGGGGTCATCTTAGAGCAGAACGCTTGCACACTCACACCCCGCAGTGAAACCAGCTGACATTTCCCAAAAACATAGCTCTGTTTGGAGCCATTGGTGCAAAGGTCAAGTCTAGGATCAAGCTCTGACAGGTTTGATCAGTGAATAGAGCATTGGCCTGCAGAATTGAAGGGTCCCGGGTTCAATTCTAGTCAGAGAATGTACCTTGGTTGCCGTGCACATCCCCAGTAGGGAGTGTGCAGGAAGCAGCTGATCGATGTTTCTCTCTCATCAATGTTTCTAGCTCTCTATCCCTCTCTTCCTCTCTGTAAGAAATCAATAAAATATATTATTTTTTTTAAAGTCTAGGCTCAAGTGCAGATTTCCAATGGTGATCAGAGGACAGCTAACCAACAGTCACTAAGGGATTACACTCACAGCTACAAAAAGTTTGGAGTACGGTGGACAATAGAAAGTAAGCACTAGGATGGTACAGAGTGAGCACCCTCAGAGCTTAAATGCTTAGAGAGAGCTTGGGTTCTGCCTGTGGACATTCATTCATTGGACAAATATTTATTGATTTGTCCAGGCACATGCCAGGCACTCTTCTAAGGCAACAAGACAGATGTGAGCCCACCTTGCCAGCAGGCTTTTCTTAAGTCAAAGTACAGAAAGGCATTCTTAAATTGCTATAGCAGGGACAAGCAGGTGGCTGTACATCCATTTTTTTCTTTTCTTTTTTCCATTACAGAGGATCTTTATTTATAAAGCAAAAATATTTTATAATATTTTATAAATCACTTTTGGGCTGTTTTGATATCTGTAAAACAACTTGTAAAAAATGTAACCACTCCTTTGCAAGAAGCTCTTGTATGTGTTGATCTACATGTGGATGGCCCAGGATCTTGTGAGTGTGATTGTCCAGAAGAAAGCCTCTACCTGGTACCCTGATGATAGCATGATGGCCCCGGCCCCATGAGAATGTGTAGGCATTAGAGGTTCAGGCCACTCCATGGGGCCAGGAAAACAGCATTCTGGCGTGCTGGGCTTATTCCTTGCTCATCTTGCTACACTTCTACTGGTCGAACATTCTTGAATAGCAGGTTCCACTCAGAATAATACAGGGAAGGAGTATAGAGTCCCTAGGCTAGCCCACAATAATTTGTTAAACCCATAAGGCAGTGAAAAGTGGGGAGGTAGACAATAAGGAAGGAGTAATGAGTACAGTGCAGATGGATGAGAAAGAGAACTCCACAACAAAGAAATGCAAATGTCCCATAGAGAGGAAGTCTTTGGTGAGTTAACCTGGAGGTTACAGTCTCTCGTTATAAATTCTCTTATTTTGAGAAGTGAAAGCACCCCTTAGAGTCAAAACCCTTTAAGATTTGAATGGAGCCCTGCAGTCCACACACTTAATGCTGTAAAAATACATTTATAAACATTAATGGCAGCCACAGCTGATGGAGGAAAGAAACCTGCTTTACAACAGACTAAGCAGTAATGAGTTGTTGAGACCAGTAAATGGTGAGCAAGAACAGTTCCAAAATATACGAACAGAGAACACCGCTCTCCAATCTGCACAGACACATGGACTCAGAGGAGCTCCACATGGTACACGGAAAGGTCAGATTTCGCCTGGGATAAGGAGAGAGAACTACATAACCAGACACCCGAAGAAGAAAGACCATGGGCAGAAAAAGAAATAGCCCACATAAGACAGAAAGGCGGGTATCACCAGAAAAGGAAGTAAATGAAATAGAAGGAGAAATAACCCTGCAAGAGAAGGAGTGCAGAGAAATGATCATAAGGTGGATGAAAAGAATGGAAGACAAAATCGACAATGTGAGTAAGAGCCAAGAGGAAATGAAGAAGAACCAAGAAGAAATGCAGAATAATCAAGAAGAAATGGAGGAGGAGAAAATGGTGGCAGAGTAGACGGACGCGTCTGGAGCTTTGTCGCTGGGCAGAGGGAGAGAGAGCGGCTGAGAGTTGCACTGGGAGTGTTTGTTGGCAAGCTAGGAGTCAGTTGTCCTCCAGGGGAAGGCGGGGAACTGCTGGAGAGGGCTCTCCCGGCCAGGCAGCCCCACTGCCACGGGGTGGGTTTTTGTCGGCCGGAGCCACCAGCACGAACGCGAAGCCCGAGCCATCTTGCAGTGGGAGGTGGATGTCTGTGGCGCTCTGAAGCCTTCAGTTGGGCACCCATCGAGCAGCCAGGGACCCTGGGACCCAGAACTCCGCTCTCCAATCGGCGCAGACACGCGGCGGAACCAGAGATCCACAGAGCACACGGAAAGGTCAGATTGCAGCTGACTTAAGGGGGAGGTGGATGTCTGCCAAGGTCTGAAATTTGCGGCTGACGGAAGCACCCACAGAGCAGCCAGGACCCAGAGCGCGGCTTCCCAGGCAGCACAGATGAACGAGCAGGCAGAGGATTCAGAGATCCACACGGCGCGTGCTCGCGCACGCGGAAGGGTCAGATTTTGCCTAGGCCAGGGTGAGGTCTCCTACCCCCGCAGGGCAGAGACGCCCACTGTGGGAGCCGGGCTGCAGGAGAGCTGCCGCTGGAGAGGTCTCAGGAGGTGGTCAGGGCGTGATCCCTGAGTGTGAAGGCAGACCCTCTGAGCTCTTGACAAAGGAGAGCTCTGGAAAACGACTCTTTTTTTTTTTTTTTTCCACTGGGGCAGAGGGACAGCCTGGGAGTTATTGCAGTGTCCAGGCTGCAAAACCCCCACAAACTGGTTTTGGGAACCACAGAGTAGCAGGATCTGAGCACAGCCTAGAGAGGTCCTGTGCTTTGTCTCAGAGATCAATTCCGAAACACTGCCACCCAATGGATGACACACAAATTGACTCTCGCATAACCACAAAAGAATAAAGAGATTAAAACACCAAGAGGGTAACACAGGGAACTGCAATACCTCCCCTACTGGGAAACAGGAGTGCCAAGCAGAATAATAGTGGAAGTGAAGGACCATTCTATATTTCTTCTTTTTTTTTTTATTTTTCCTTTTTTCTTTTTTCTTTTTTTAAATTTTTAATTCTTTATTTTTCATCTTCACATATTTTAACTAAAAGAATATTTTTTTCTTTCTGCCTCAATTGATTTTACCTTTATAATTATTACATTTTTGTTTTAAACTAGTATTATTAATTACTACTAGTACTTTACCGTTTTTGGGAAAAAAAGTGTCATTTTGTTTTCTCTTTATTTTATTTCGGGATTAGAGTTCATTCTATTTTCATCTTCCCTTTAGCATAATTTTACTCCAACTCAACTCTACCTTTATGCCAACACTTTCCTCCTAACTTTCCCCATTTTGCTGTCTTGTTTCTCTTTCCCTTTTCCAACTTTAGATTCTCCCTATTTTTCTCTTTACCTGGTTAAAATTTCACCCCATTTATATATCTAATTTCAAATCCCCTACTACAAGTCCACACAAACCTCTCTCCTCTTGTCTTCACTAGCCAAAAAGTTGTTTTTTCTCTATGTCCTTTTGTTGCTATTTGCCTGAAAAGTGATTATATCGATTTTTTGAAATTTTTTTGTGAGATTGTTTTAGTTTATTCTACTTGTTTTATTTTGCTTTTTGCTTGCTTTGTTTCCTACCTCTCTTTTCCCTCATCTCCCTTGATACCAGTTGCTATTTACAATTTGCCTTAATCTCTAGGTACTGGTTGCTGGCCTTTATTGGGATTAGTGACTATTCTATTGGAGTTGTCTCCTGACATCTATATTTTGTTCCTCTTTTCTCTCTTATACACTTTCTTTTCTCTCTGACTTTTTTCTCTTCCTCTTTCCTTCTCCTTTTTCTCCTTTTTATTTTCTTATTTTATTTTATTTTATTGTTCATTTATTTATCTTTTTTTTTCTCACTCTCCCAATTTGATTTTAGCACTTCTTTCTTTTCTTTTTTCCTCATTTTCCTCTTCTTCTTTCTCTATTTACCCCTAATTTGTCCTTCATTGGTGGTCACCTTATTTGTGATTATTAACATCTTGAATACATTTCTACTCAGTGCCTTGTGTGCTGTACCTGGTCGTGTTGTAGTTTGTGCCTTTCAATCAGCGTAGGAGAAAGAACTACATAACCAGACACCCAGAGAAGAAAGACCATGGGCAGAAAAAGAAACAGCCCACAAAAGACAGAAAGGCAGGTTTCACCAGAAAAGGAAGTAAACAAAATAGAACCAGAAAAAAGCCTACTAGAGAAAGAGTTCAGAGAAATTATCATAATGTGGTTGAAAAGAATGGAAGACAAATTTGACAATATGAGTAAGAGCCAAGAGGAAATAAAGAAGACGCAAGAAGAAATGCAGAAGAACCTAGAGGAGGTGCAGAATAAACAAGAAGAAATGAAAATGACATCACTGCTATAAAGAACTCAATAGAAAGCAAAAAAAGTAGACTAGAAGAAGCAGAGGACCGCATCAGTGAGCTAGAAGACACGGTAGGAAAAAATACCCAAGTACAGCAGCTTCTAGAAAAAAAAGTTAAAAAGCAAGAAGAGAGTCTAAGGGAACTTTGGGATAACATGAAACAAAATAACATCCGCATAATTGGGGTTCCAGAAAGAGTGGAAACTGAACAAGGATTAGAGAACGTGTTTGAAGAAATAATGACAAAAAATTTCCCCAATATAGAAAAGAAAAAACCCACACAAATCCAAGAAGTTCACAGAGTCCCAAGCAAAATGAACCCCAACAAACCGACACCGAGGCACATTATAATTAAATTGGCAAACACTAACGACAAAGTAAGAATCTTAAAAGCAGCCAGAGAGAAACAGAAAGTTACCTACAAAGGAACCCCCATAAGACTAGCTACTGACTTCTCAACAGAAACTCGTCAGGCCAGAAGGGAATGGAATGAAATATACAAAGTCATGCAAAGGAAGGGTCTGAATCCAAGAATACTGTACCCTGCAAGACTCTCAATCAAAATTGAAGGTGAAATCAAAAGCTTCACAGACAAAAAAGGACTAAGGGAATATATAACCACCAAACCAGCAATGCAAGAAATGTTAAAAGGTCTGCTGTAATAAAAAGAAAGAGGAAGCAAAGAAGAAACTTGGGGGTAAAGACTAAAAATGGCAACAAATAAGTACTTATCAATAATAACTTTAAATGTAAACGGATTAAATGCTCCAATCAAAAGACATAGGGTAACCGATTGGATAAGAAAACATGATTCATATATCTGCTGTCTGCAAGAAACCCACCTTAGGAAAAGAGATGATCACAGATTGAGGGTGAAGGGATGGAAGATGGTATTTCAGGCAAATGGAAATGAAAAAAACGCTGGGGTTGCAATACTTATATCTGACAAATTAGATCTCAAAGTGAAGGACATAACAAGAGATAAAGAAGGCCACTTCATAATACTAAAGGGAACAATCCAACAAGAAGAAATAACTCTGGTAAACATATATGCACCCAATATAGGAGCACCTAAATACATAAAAAAAACTCTTGGGGGATATTAAGGGAGAGATTGACAGCAATACAATCATAGTAGGAGACTTTAATACCCCACTGTCACCATTGGACAAATCCTCTAAACAAAAAATCAGCAAAGAAACATCAATCCTAAATGACTCACTAGACCAGATGGAATTAATTGACATATTCAGGGCATTTCACCCCAAAGCCACAGAACATACACTCTTCTCCAGTGCACATGGGTCATTTTCAAAGATAGATCATATGTTAGCTCATAAGAAAAGTCTCTTCAAATTCAAGAAGATAGAAATCATATCAAGCATTTTCTCAGACTGCAGTGGCATACAACTGGAAATCAACTATAATAAAAACAATAGAAAGAAATCAAACACATGGAGACTAAACAGCATGCTATTAAACAACGACTGGGTAACCAGAGAGATCAAGGAAGAAATAAAAAACATGGCAACAAATGACAATGACAACACAACAATACAAAATTTATGGGAAACAGTGAAAGCAGTCTTGAGAGGGAAGTTCATAGCCCTAAAAGCCTACTGCAAAAAAAAGGAAACAATGGTAATAAATTACCTAAGCCTACAACTCAAAGAGCTAGAACGAGAGCAACAAGAAAAGCCCAGTGTACTCGGAAGGAAATAGTGAAGATCAGAGTGGAGATAAACAACTTGGAGACCAAAGAAACAATACAAAAGATCAACAAAACAAAGAGCTGGTTCTTTGAAAGGATGAACAAGATTGATGGACCCCTAGCCAGGCTCATCAAGAAGCAAAGAGAGAAGACCCAAATAAACAAAATCAGAAATGAAAGAGGAGAAATAACAACAGACCCTGTGGAAATACAAAGGATTGTTAAAAAATACTATGAACAACTCTATTCCAACAAATTGGACAACCTGCAAGAAATGGACATTTTCCTAGAAAAATATAACCTCCCTAAACTCAATGAGGAGGAAGCCAAACATCTCAATAGTCCAATAACTATGGAAGAAATTGAAGCAGTCATCAAAAAGCTTCCAGCAAATAAAAGCCCGGGTCCAGATGGCTACACAGGAGAGTTTTACCAAACATTCAAGGAAGAATTAAAACCTATCCTCCTCAGACTATTCAAAAACATTCAAGAAGAAGGAATACTGCCAAACACCTTCTATGAAGCCAGCATCACCCTAATACCAAAACCAGATAAAGACAACACAATGAAAGAGAATTATAGGCCAATATCTCTCATGAACATAGATGCCAAAATCCTCAACAAAATTCTAGCAAACCGGATCCAGCAGTTCATCAGACAGATCATACACCATGACCAAGCAAGATTCATCCCAGGAATGCAGGGATGGTTCAATATCCGCAAATCAATAAATGTGATACATCACATAAACAAATTGAGAGATAAAAATCACATAGTCATATCAATTGATGCAGAAAAAGCATTTGACAAAATCCAACATCCTTTCTTGATAAAAACTCTCAGCAAAGTGGGAATAGAAGGATCATACCTCAACATCATAAAAGCCATATATGATAAACCCACAGCTAACATCATACTCACTGGGCAAAAACTAAAACCATTTCCCCTAAGAACAGGAACAAGACAGGGATGCCCACTTTCACCTCTCCTGTTCGACATAGTACTGGAAGTATTAGCCATTGCAATTAGACAAGAAGAAGAAATAAAAGGCATCCAAATTGGAAAAGAAGAAGTAAAGTTGTCCTTATTTGCAGATGACATGATATTGTACATAAAAAAACCAAAGGACTCCATTCCAAAACTAATTGACTTAATTAATGAATTCGTCAATGTAGCAGGATACAAAATTAATGCTAAGAAGTCTGTGGCATTTATATACACTAACAGTGAAATTATAGAAAGAGAAACTAAAAAAGCAATCCCATTTACCATCGCACCAAAAAAATTAAGATAACTAGGAATAAACCTAACTAAAGAGGTAATAGACCTTTATGCAGAAAACTACAGGACACTGAAAAAAGAGATAGAGGAAGATGTTAACAGATGGTAGAGCATACCATGATCATAGATTGGGAGAATCAACATCATTAAAATGTCCATACTACCCAAAGCAATCTACAGATTCAACGCACTACCCATTAAAATACCAACGACATATTTCACAGACCTACAAATAATTTTTCATAGATTCCTCTGGAACAAAAAAAGACCACGGATAGCTACAGCAATTCTGAGAAAAAAGAATAAAGTAGGTGGGATCTCAATACCAGACTTCAAGCTATACTACAAAGCAACTGTTCTCAAAACAGCCTGGTACTGGCACAAGAACAGACATATAGATCAATGGAATAGAATAGAGAACCCAGATATCCACCCAAACCACTATGCTCAATTAATATTTGACAAAGGAGGCATGAACATTCAATGGAGCCAAGATAGCCTCTTCAATAAATGGTGTTGGGAAAATTGGACAGATAAATGCAAAAAATTGAAACTGGACCACCAACTTACACCAAATACAAAAATAAACTCAAAATGGATACAGGACTTAAACATTAGAAGGGAAACCATAAAAATACTAGAGGAATCCACAGGCAGCACAATCTCAGATATATGCCGAAAGAACTTCTTCACTGATACTGCTCCAAAGGCAATGGAAGCTAAAGAAAAAATAAACAAATGGGACTACATCAAAATAAAAAGCTTTTGCACGGCAAAAGAAACCATCAACAAAACAACAAGAAAGATCAATGCATGGGAGAACATATTTGCAAATGCTATCACTCTTAAAGGTTTAATCTCCAAAATCTATAGCCAACTTATACAACTTAATAAAAGGAAGATGAAGGATCCAGTAAAAAAATGGGCAACGGACCTAAATAGAACCTTTTCAAAAGACAACAGAAGGAAGGCCAAGAGACACATGAAAACATGTTCAAAGTCATTAATCATCCGAGAGAGGCAAATCAAAACGACAATGCGATACCATCTTACACCTGTCAGAATGGCAATCATCAACAAATCAACAAACGACAAGTGTTGGTGAGGATGTGGAGAAAAAGGAACCCTTGTGCACTGTTGGTGGGAATGCAGACTGGTGCAGCCACTGTGGAGAACAGTATGGAGTTTCCTCAAAAAACTAAAAATGGATCTCCCATTTGACCCTGTACCCCACTCTTAGGAATTTATCCTAAGAAATTACAAACACCAAACAGAAAGGATTTATGCACCCCTATGTTCATAGCAGCACAATTTACAATAGCCACAATTTGGAAACAGCCTAGGTGCCCGTCAGAAGATGAGTGGATCAGAAAACTGTGGTATATCTACACAATGGAATTCTATGCTGCCATTAAAAAGAAGGAATTCTTACCATTTGCAGCAACCTGGTTGGAACTGGAGAGCCTTATGCTTAGTGAAATAAGCCAGTCAATGAAGGAGAAGCATCACATGATCGCACTCATTGGGGGATAATAAAGAACATTATAAACTGATGAACAAAAGGATAGATACAGAGACAGTAAAGCTTCAAACAGACTGTGAAATTACATCAGGAAGATTAAAGTTAGCTGAGGTAGATAAGAGATCAATCAAAGGACTTGTATGCATGCATATAAGCATAACCAATGAACATAGACACTGGGGGGTTGGGGTATGCCTGCGAGGGAATGGGAGCAATGGGGAGATATGTATAAAAAATTAATAAAAATTAAAAAAAGAAGAAATGACATCACTGCTATAAAGAACTCAATAGAAAGCATCAAAAGTAGACTAGAAGAAGCAGAGGACCGCATCAGTGACCTAGAAAACAAGTTAGGAAAAAATACCCAAGTACAGCAGCTTCTAGAAAAAAAATTAAAAAGCAAGAGGAGAGCCTAAGGGAACTCTGGATAACACGAAACAAAAAAACATCCGCATAATTGGGGTCCCAGACAGCAGAAACTGAGCAAGGAATAGAAAACCTGTTTGAAGAAATAATGACACAAATCTTCCCTAATATAGAAGAGAAAAAACCCACACAAATCCAAGAAGCTCACAGAGTCCCAAGCAAAATGAACTCCAAAAAACCAACATCAAGGCACATTATAATTAAAATGGCATTTACCAACGACAAAGTAAGAATCTTAAAAGTGGCCAGAGAGAAAGACAGAGTTACCTACAAAGGAACCCCCATAATACTAGCTACGGATTTCTCAACAGAAACTCATCAGGCCAGAAGGAAATGGAATGAAATATACAATGTCATACAAATGAAGGGTCTGAATCCAAGAATGCCATACCATGCAAGGCTTTCAATCAAAATTGAAGGTGAAATCAGGAGCTTCACAGACAAAAAAGGACTAAGGGAATACATTACCACCAAACCAGCAATGCAAGAAATGTTAAAGAATCTGCTGTATAAAAATATATATATATATATATATAGAAAGTGAAGAAGGAACTCGGGGGTAAAGACTAAAAATGGCGACAGACAAGTACCTATCAGTAATAACTTTAAATGTAAATGGATTAAATGCTCCAATCAAAAGACACAGGGTAACTGATTGGATAAGAAAACATGATCCATATATCTGCTGTCTACAAGAAACCCACCACAGGAAAAGAGATGCACACAGATTGAGGGTGAAGGGATGGAAGATGGTATTTCAGGCAAATGGAAATGAAAAAAAAGCTGGGGTTGCAATACTTATATCTGACAAATTAGATCTCAAAGTGAAGGACATAACAAGAAATAGAGAAGGCCACTTCATAATACTAAAGGGAACAATCCAACAAGAAGAAATAATTCTGGTAAACATATACACACCCAAAATAGGAGCAAGTAAATAGATAAGAAAACTCCTGGAGGATATTAAAGGAGATATTGACAGCAATACAATCATAGTAGGAGACTTTAAAACCCTTCTGTCACCACTGGACAAATCCTCTAAACAAAAAATCAACAAAGAAACATAAATTCTAAATGACTCACTAGACCAAATGGAATTAATTGACATCTTCAGAACATTTCACCCCAAAGCCACAGAATACACATTCTTCTCCAGTGGACAGGGGTCATTTTCAAAGATAGATCATGTGTTGGGTCATAGAAAAACTCTCTTCAAATTCAAGAAGATAGAAATCATATTAAGCATTTTCTCAGATCACAGTGGCATAAAACTGGAAATCAAGTACAATAAAAACAGTACAAAGAAATCAAACACATGGAGACTAAACAGCATGCTATTAAACAATGACTGGGTAACCAGAGAAATCAAGAAAGAAATAAAAAACATCATGGCAACAAATGACAATGACAACACAACAATTCAAAATTTATGTGACACAGTGAAAGCAGTCTTGAGAGGGAAGTTCATAGCCTTACAAGACTACTGCAAAAAAAAAAAAACAGGAAACAATGGTAATAAATTTCCTAACCTTGAAACACAAAGAGCTAGAAAAAGAGCAACAAGAAAAGCCCAGTGTAAGCAGAATGAATGAAATAGTAAAGATCAGAGTGGAGATAAACAACATGGAGATCAAAGAAATAATTCAAAGTTCAACAAAACCAAGAGCTGGGAGGAGAATCCAAGATGGCAGCATAGGTAAACACCTACACTGCTGCCTCACACAACAATTTCAAAAATGCAACTAAAAGACAGAACAGACATCATCTAGAACCACAGGAAAGCTGGCTGAATGGAAATTGTACAACTAGAAGGAAAGAGAGGGCCTCACAGACCTAGAGGAACTGCAAAAAGCTGAGGTATGGAGACGCATGTGTGGAGAGACTGGGTGGCTTTCTCTGGCAGGAGAGAGACAGAGACTCCCAATGGCATTGAACCCCTTATCCTACGACACTAAATCCCAGATCCAGCCGAAACTCATACGGGGGAGTTTGGACTATGAAAAAGGAGACGTGCACGGAAATTTAGGGGAGTCACAAAAGATCAGAAGTCTGGTGACACACATGGCACTGCGCGCAGAGGACAGACTGCTGATTGTGCCACTGGTTTTCATGAGTGGGAGGGAGACAGACCCTCCCAACTGCACCACTTCTAACTCCACTAAACCCCAGTTAGAGACGAAACATGGGGACCCAAACTCATATGGTCCCAGAGCGAAGGGGAGCCGGAAAGGCAGCAGTCTAGAAGGCACTGCACGGGCGTGCGCACACAGGGACCGCTCCAGCAATTACCCAGTCACATGAGACTCAGGGGCTATGGAGAACGGGGCCAACTGGAAGGCAAGGCGGTCCCTTAAGCCCTGAGACTCCACCCATCCCAAGCTCAACAGAGAGGCTTTTTCAGTTTTGCAAGTCTGGTATCATAAGACTGAATCCAACACAGAAGTTCTCCCTGCATAGTGAAAATGCAGAGACAAAGGAAGAGATCACAAACAAAAGAAATGGAGGAAAACAAAAGACTGGATATAGAGTTCAAAACTACGCTTATAAGGTTTTCCAAGAATATCCTAAAAAAGTTGGATAAAGTTAGCGAGACCCAAGAGGAGATGAAAAAGAACCAACTAGAAATGGAAAACATCCAACTAGAAATTAAACATACACTGACTGAAATAAAAAATATTATACAGAGACCTAAAACCAGACTAGAGGAAGGCAAGAATCAAGTTAAAAATTTGAAATATAAAGAATCAGAAAACACTCAACTGGAAAAGCAAGAAGGAAAAAGAATCTAAAAATGTGGAGATAATGTAAGAAGCCTCTGGGACAGGCTCAAGCATACCAACATGAGAATTGTGGGGGTGCCAGAGGAAGAGAGAGAGCAAGATACTGAAAAGCTACTTAAAGAAATAATGACTGAAAACTTCACACATCTGGTAAAAGAAATAGACTTACAAGTCCAGGAAACAAACAGAACTCCAAATAAAAGGAATCCAAAGAGGACTACACCAAGACACATCATAATTAAAATACCAAGAGCAAAAGACAAAGAGAGAATATTAAAAGCAACAAGAGAAAAACAGTTCATTACCTACAAGGGAGTACCCATCCAATTGTCAGCTGATTTCTCAACAGAAATGATGCAGGCCAGACGGGAGTGGCAAGAAATATTCAACATGATGAATAGCAAGAACCTACAACCAAGAGTACTCTATCCAGCAAAGCTATCATTCAGAATTGAAGGGCAGATAAAGAGCTTCACAGATAACAAAAAGCTAAGGGAGTTCATCAATTCCAAACCAGCATTATATGAAATGCTGAAAGGTACTCTTTTAGAAGAGGAAGAAGAAAAAGGTAAAAGATAAAAAATTATGAACAACAAATGCATATCTATCAACAAGTGAATCTAAAAATTAAGTGAATTAAAAATTTGATCAACAGAATAAACTGGTGAATATAACAGAATCAGGAGCACAGAAAGGGAGTGGACTGATAATTCTCAGGGGGAAAGGGGTAAGGGGTGTAGAGGGAGAGACTCGACAAAAATCGTACACCTATGGATAAGGTCAATGGGAGGGAGGTAAGGGTAGAAGGAAGGGTGGGAGCCGGGTTAAGGGGAGCTATGGAGGGGAAAAAAGAGAAACAAACGTAATAATATGGATAATAAAGGTTTAATTTAAAAAAAAGAAAAAGAAAAAGAAATAAAGGGTATAAAAGAAAGAACTTGTTGGCCTCATCTGATCATTAAAAAATGTAAAGAAATTAGGAAGCCATTCAAGGGAGTAGCAGGATTATAATAGTTTTTAAAACTTATTTTTAGGCTGGTATCTTGCAGGCAAGAAAGTTTGGAGATACAAAAAGTAAATAAAATTATTTGTATGTGTTTAAATTTTTCTGAAAAAAAAGAAAAAAAACAAAATTAAGAGCTGGTTCTTTGAAAGAATAAACAAGATTGATGGACCTCTAGCCTGGCTCACCAAAAAGCAAAGAGGGAAGACCCAAATAAAATCAGAAATGAAAGAGGAGAAATAACAACAGACCCTGCCGAAATACAAAGGATTGTTAAAAAATACTATGAACAACTCTGTTTCAACAAATTGGACAACCTGCAAGAAATGCACATATTCCTGGAAAAATATAACCTTCCAAAACTCAATCAGGAAGAATCTAAACAGCTCAATAGGCCAATAACTATGGAAGAAATTGAAGCAGTCATCAAAAAGCTTCCAGCAAAAAAAAAGCCTGAGACGAGATGGCTACAAAGGAGAGTTTTACCAAACATTCAAGGAAGAATTAAAACCTATCCTCCTCACACTATTCAAAAATATTCAAGAAGAAGGAACACTTCCAAACACCTTCTATGAAGCCAGCATCACCCTAATACCAAAACCAGATAAAGACAACACAATGAAAGAGAATTATAGGCCACTATCTCTTATGAACATAGATGCCAAAACCTTCAATAAAATTCTAGCAAATCGGATCTAGCAGTACATCAGAAAGATCATACACCATGACCATGTAGGATTCATCCCAGGAATGCAAGGATGGTACAATATCCACAAATCAATAGATGTAATACATCACATAAACAAACTGAGAGATAAAAATCACATAGTCATATCAATTGATGCAGAAAAAGCATTTGACAAAAATCCAACACCCTTTCTTGATAAAAACTCTCAGCAAAATGGGAATAGAAGGATCATACCTCAACATCATAAAAGCCATATATGATAAACCCATAGCTAAAATCTTACTCAATGGCAAAAACTAAAACCATTTCCCCTAAGAACAGGAACAAGATAGGGTTGTCCACTCTCACCACTCCTGTTCGACAGAGTACTGGAAGTATTAGCCATTGCAATTAGACAAGAAGAAGAAACAAAAGGCATCCAAATTGGAAAAGAAGAAGTAAAGCTGTCGTTATTTGCAGATGACATGATACTGTACATAAAAAACCTGAAGGACTCCATCCCTAAACTAATTGACTTAGTAAATGAATTCGGCAATCTAGCAGGATACAAAATTAATGCCAAGAAATCTGTGGTATTTCTATAGACTAATAGTGAAATTATACAAAGAGAGACTAAAAAAGCAAACCCATTTACCATCGCACCAAAAAAATTAAGATACCTAGGAATAAACCTAACTAAGGAGGTAGAAGGCCTATATGCAGAAAACTACAGGACACTGAAAAAAGAGTTAGAGGAAGACATAAACAGATGGAAGAGCATACCATGCTCATGGATTGGGAGAATCAACATCATTAAAATGTCCATACTACCCAAAGCAAGCTATAAATTCAATGCATTACCCATTAAAATACCAATGACAGGAGAATCCAAGATGGCGGCATAGGTAAACACCTACACTGCTGCCTCCCACAACAATTTCAAAAATACAACTAAAAGACAGAACGGACATTATCCAGAACCACAGGAAAGCTGGCTGAGTGGAAATTCTATAACTAGAAGGAAAGAGAAGTGCTCACAGAGACCCAGAGGAGCTACAAAAAGCTCAGATATGGGAGATGTGCATGTGGAGAGAGCGGGTGCCGGAGAACCTGGCTGGTTTTCTCTGGCAGGAGGGAGACAGAAACTCTCAACGGCATTGAACCCCTTATCCTACGATGCTAAACCCCAGATCCAGACGAAACTCAAATGGGGGTGAGGGGTGGTTTGGAATGTGAAAAGGGAGAAGTGTGCGGAAAGTTAGGGGACTGCGAAGGATCGGAAGTCTGGTGGAGCGCAAGGCACTGCGCACAGGGGACCGACTGCTGATTGTGCCGCTGGCTTTCTCGAGTGGGCAGGAGACAGACCCTCCCAACTGCGCCACTTCTAACTCCACTAAACCCCAGTTTCGGGCGAAACCCTGGGAACCCAGACTCATATGGTCCCAGAGCACAGGGGAGCCGGAAAGGCAGCAGTCTAGAGGCACTTCGAGGGCGTGCACACACAGGGACCGCTCCAGCAATTACCCAGTCACGTGAGACTCAGGGGCCATGGAGTGTGGGGCCAACTGGAAGGCAAGGCGGTCCCTTAAGCCCTGAGACTCCACCCATCCCAAGCTCAAAAGAGAGGCTTTTTCAGCTTTGCAAGTCTGGTATCATAAGGCTGAATCCAGCACAGAAGTTCTCCCAGCATAGTGAAAATGCCGAGACAAGGGAAGGGATCACAAACAGAAGAAATGGAGGAAAACAAAAGACTGGATATAGAGTTCAAAACCACGCTTATAAGGTTTTTCAAGAATATCCTAGAAAAGTTGGATAAAGTTAACGAGACCCAAGAGGAGATGAAAAAGAACCAACTGGAGATGAAAAAGAACCAACTAGAGATGGAACAGATCCAACTACAGATGGAACAGATCCAACTACAGATGGAACAGATCCAACTAAAGATGACTAAGGACCAACGAGAAGTTATTATACACTGACTGAAATAAAAAATAGTATACAGAGACCTAACAGCAGACTAGAGAAAGGCAAGAATCAAGTCAAAATTTTGAAATATAAAGAATCAGAAAACACTCAACTGGAAAAGCAAGAAGAGAAAAGAATCCAAAAATGTGAAGACAATGTAAGGAGCCTCTGGAACAGCCTCAAGCGTACCAACATCAGAATTGTGGGGGTGCCAGAGGAAGAGAGAGAGCAAGATACTGAAAACCTTTTTAAAGAAATAATGACTGAAAACTTCCCACATTTGGTAAAAGAAATAGACTTACAAGTCCAGGAAGCACACGGAACCCCATATAAAAGGAATCTAAAGAGGACTACACCAAGACACATCATAATTAAAATACCAAGAGCAAAAGACAAAGAGAGAATATTAAAAGCAGCAAGAGAAAAACAATTAATTACCTACAAGGGAGCACCCATACGATTATCAGCTGATTTCTCAACAGAAATGATGCAGGCCAGACAGGAGTGGCAAAAAAATATTCAACGTGATGAATAGCAAGAACCTACAACCAAGAATGCTCTATCCAGCAAAGCTATCATTCAGAATTGAAGGGCTGATAAAGAGCTTCACAGATAAGAAAAAGCTAAAGGAGTTCATCAATTCCAAACCAGTATTATATGAAATGCTGAAAGGTACTCTTTTAGAAGAGGAAGAAGAAAAAGGTAAAAGACAAAAAATTATGAACAACAAATACATATCTATCAACAAGTGAATCTAAAAATTAAGTGAATTAAAAATTTGATCAACAGAATAAACTGGAGAATATAATAGAAGCAGGAGCACAGAAAGGGAGTGGACTGATAATTCTCAGGGAGAAACGGGTGAGGCGTGTACAGGAGTGACTGGACAAAAATCATACACCTATGGACTCATCAATGCGGGGGGAGGTAAAGGTAGAGGGAGGGCTGGGAGCCGGGTGGAGGGGAGCTGTGGAAGGGGAAAAAGAGAGACAAATGTAATAATCTGAATAATAAATATTTAATTAAAATGAAAAAGAATAAATGGAAAGATGTCTTAAAAAAAAAAGAAGAAGAAAAAAGGGAAAAAAATGAGCAACGGAACTAAATATAACCTTTTCGAAAGACAACAGAAGGAAGGCCAAGAGACGCATGAAAACATGTTCAAAGTCACTAATTATCTGAGAGATGCAAATCAAAGCAACAATGCGATATCATCTTACACCTGTCAGAATGGCAATCATCAACAAATCAACAAACGACAAGTGTTGGTGAGGATGTGGAGAAAAAGGAACCCTTGTGCACTCTTGGTGGGAATGCAGACTGGTGTGGTGCATCCACTATGCAGAACAGTATGGAGTTTCCTCAAAAAACTAACAATGGATCTCCCATTTGACCCAGCAATGCTACTCTTAGGAATTTATCCTAAGAAATCACAAACACCAATCAGAAAGGATTTATGTACCCCTATGTTCATAGCAGCTCAATTTACAATAGCTACAATTTGGAAATAGTCTAGGTGCCCATCAGCAGATGAGTGGATCAGAAAACTATGGTACATCTCCACAATGGAATTCTATGCTGCCATAAAAAAGAAGGAATTCTTACCATTTGCAGCAACCTGGCTGGAACTGGCCTTATGCTAAGTGAAATAAGCCAGCCAATGATGGAGAAATACCACATGATCTCACTCATTTGTAGATAATAAAGAACATTATAAAATGATGAACAAAAGGATAGACACAGAAGTAAAAAAGCATCAAACAGACTGTCAAATTACAGCAGGAAGTTTAAGGAGAGGTGAGGTAGGTAAGAGATCAACCAAAGGACTTGTATGCATGCATATAAGCATAACCAATGAACATAGACACTGGGGGGTGGGGTATGCCTGGGAGGCGGGGGGCAATGGAGAGATACGTATACATGTAACACAATAAAAAAATTTAAAAATTAAATAAATAAATAAAAGATTTGAATGGAAAATACCCAACTACTCATCAGCAAACATGTGTGGAAGAGTGAGAGGGAAAAGAATATCCGCAATATTTGGCAGAGATGAATTTATTTCTCTTCTTCCTCGATCTGGATTTGACCATGTGCCTTGTTTTGGCAGATGAAACACTAGCAAAACAATACAAGTGGAAGCTTGAGAAGGGCTTGCACATTGAGGCTTGCTCTCTCTGCTTTTCCTGGCAACCACAGAGGGAATGAGTTTGAGCTACCCTGCAGAAGAAGCCACATGGAGGAGACCACAGCATCCCAACCAACAGTCTGCAACTGACAAACATGTGTATAAAGCTGTCCAAGATCATCCAGCCCAGCCAACCCACCAGCTAACTGCAATCCCATGAGTGACCCCAAGCAAGACCAATGGAAGAAATCACCAAGCTGAACTTAGCCCCAATGGCCAACCAACAGAATCAAGTGTTAATATATGACCATTGTTTTAAGCCACTAACATTTTAGGGTATTTTGTTACAGGGCCAAGGCTTACTGATAGAATTTTCAAATATACTCTCTTTGGAAGAAGAAACCTATGCTCATAAAAGAGCAGCCACGAATTCCCTGACAATAACACAGACATTAGTGTGGACACAGTTTCAGTGCCATGAATTTGGCTTTATTCCCCACAGAGCCACTAGGTGGCAGGAATTCTTTGTCTGGCTCGGACTGCCGCTTAAGTCTAAATTCAGGCTAAGGAGTCAACTGTTATTATTCTCTTGCTTTTGTAAATAAGGGAACTGAGGCACAGGGAGATTACATCTTTCTGTAAGAATCTTCACCCAGTTCTGATGCTACAGTTCATCGCGACAGTGGGCTGACACCCAGCTCTGTCGCTGATTATATGTGTGACCCTGAGCAAGGTGCTATGCTCTGATGACTGTTTTCTCTCATGTAAAATGAGAGAAATGAACTAAAGTCAGAGGCTTTTAACCTAGGTTGGACAACCACAAAAAATATTTTGGGTAAGTATATTTGGGGTGGAAGGGGGAGGCAGTGGATCAGAGGTGGTCTTTAGATTGGGTTAGAATTCCCAATGAGTTTGTGAGCCAGGAAATGTTAAGAAATACCAGACAATGTGCTTTCAAAGGTTCATGCCAAGGGTCAAGTTTCTAGTCAAGTTTACACCAAATGGTACAATTACAATTGTGTGGAAAACCAAGTGTGCCTTACGGAAAACAGTGCTGAGCACAATTCAGTCTATATGACAGCCGCTCTGACCTGTGGTCAAGGCTAACCATGACCTTGGTCTTCATTGTAGGCTTGAGTAGAATGCATCTTTCTAACACACCCTGCACTTTTGTTTTGGAACTAGACAATTCTGGACTGTCCCCTGTGTCCTGCCCTGTCCAGGGTACAAGGTTCTGTTGCTACAGCTTCAATCTTTAAGTCCCGACTATCCACACCCTGAGAAAGCAGTTAGTTAACTGCCTGAAAACATGCACTGCCAAGAGAATGGACAACAGATTTCTGTCTAAAGCAGCCCTTGTCTAATTTTCCGGGAGTCTGGCTCTTTGCAGCTGTAACTAGTCTCTTGATGTTTCCCCGGAATGGGTTGCTGTCCTGCTCTCTGCCAGTCTCACTCTCAGTTCTGTGCCAGCTCTCATCTCCTCCGGCCTTGACATCCCACAGCCAACTCTGCTCCTCCTACCTATCTCCACCTCAAAAGCATTGACAGCTATTCATAGCCATTGGCCTTGAGCACCCTGAGTGACAGTCCTCCTCACATGACAGCACAGTTAACTCTAAGCAGGTCATAAACTTTGTCAGGTCGTGCAAGAAGAGTGCAAACTTGGTTTTTGGGCTCTGGAATATTTGTCAAGCAACATCTTACAGAAACTCAACCCATGTTAAAACCATCAGAATAGCAGCGTGTTAGAAGAGCGCCCACATTTTGTGGGCGACCTGTGGGCAATTGGGTAGTGTGCCAAGATCACATGTGGTGGGAGAGGGGAGTGGGAATGAAGGGTTGGCCCAGAAAGGTAGGTGAGAGCAAGGGTTCAGTGGACAGGAACTCAGGCCAAGAAACAACATGAGAACACAGACCCTGGGAACGCAGGCTTCTCAGGGAGAACCCTGGGCTTCCTGTGGTTGTGGGAGAGAGGCAGGCGCCAAACTTCTGAGGCCCGAGTGACCCCAGCTGACATCTGGATAACATCTGTTACACAAAAGGTCCCAGCAAGAAAGCAGTAACCTCAGCAGAGCTTTCAAACACCCAGCAGGGAGTTTTTTAAAATAGCTTTAGAGAGATTTTTTTTTTCCCACAACAAACTCAACAAGCCACCCAGCTCAGCTATGGCTCAGACAGACCCCAAAATACACATGGCCACCACACTTAATCATAACCTAATATTCAATCATGTTTAATATGTGCCAGTCATTACATTGTGATTTTACACAGTCATTCATTTAATACTCATAACGACTCCTTGGGGTAAATACCATTATCATCCACATAGCAGCCAGAGGAAGTTGCTCCAATACCCAACTGCCCCCCACCAAGGCTCACAAGGCCCTGCATACTTGCCCCCCCCATCCTTCCCTGCCCTCATGTCCTCCCATTCTCCCACTTGCTTATCCTGTTGCAGTTACATGGGCCTCTGGCCTCCTCACTGGACCTTTGCATGTGCTCTTCCTCAGCCAGAGAGGCTCTTACCCCTGAAACAGTGCCCCGCTCACTCCTCACCTTCTTCCAGTCTTTACCCAAATGTCATCTTTTGAGGGAGGCTTCTCAGTCTAAAATGGTGATCTCCCTCCCCACTTGCACACACATTAAACTTACCACCATCTGACATACTGTATATGTTTTTTTGTTTTGTTTTGTTTTGTTTTTCAGTTTCAAATCACATAGCACTTTATTACACAATTCCTGGTGCTACGGGTATAGGCCTATTAGGGATTCCCATTGGTGCTGTCCTCTGGGGTCCGGCAGCTGGGCTGGGCTGGTCCATATGTAGGGGGCTGGCGTTCCTCACCCAAGAGCTCACTCGTGTCTCAGATCATGTTGCTAGCCATTCTTCAGTCCGTCTGGCAGGGAGAGGTGCATGGAGCGGTGTCACTTGACTGACTAGCAAAAAGACATACCTTTGTGGCTATCTTGACAGACGAGTACTTTGGCTGGTCTGGATCCCAGTTTTAAAGCCTGTACCCCATTTGTAGCTGCCCAGGTGGCTATCAATGAATTATGTCAATGCACACATGTTATCTCAAACAGGGCAAGGGGCTACATGTGGTTATGTAGGAAGAGTACATCATTCACTCAAGTGGTTAGCTTGACGAGTCACTCTTGAGTTGTTTACTGAATTTCAAATCCTTATCTATGAGGTACACATGCTTCAGGGCAGTGGGAATCACACTTTAAGTTTCAAGGAAAGTTAATTTAAACATTGTTAAACCATATATATATATATATATATATATATATATATATATATGACATTTTAAAATCATTTTTATTTTTTATTTTTATTTATTTAGTTATTTAGTTATTTATTTTTCCCCTATTGCCCTCCCCAACCCCCAGTACATGCCCTCATCCATCTCCCACCCCCCTGCCCCATCCTCCCCCATTGCCCTGTATCCCCTGGCTATGCCTACACACACATGCATACAAGTCCTTCCTCCCCAACTTCCCCTGCCTTCCCACTGTAGCACGACAGTCTGTTCATTGCTTCTTTGCCTCTGCATCTGCTTCCCCTTCCCCACCCCCTGATTCTTGTCTTTAAAAACATCTTGCCCCGTAGGCTAGAAATAAGCCCACCAGAGCAAAAGAAAAATGATTGAGTCCCACTTTCAATGTCTGATAGCTTTGAGTCCCAGTTTCAATGTCAAACAGTTCCTTATGTGTACATGACATACTGTATGTGTTATTTCCTCATCTTTAATGTCAGCCTAGCTCACGAGAGCAGGGATTTGTGTCTGGTTGGTTCATTGCTGTGAGCCTCAGTGTCTAGAACAGTGCCTGGTACACAGTAGGTGCTCAGTAAATATTTGCAGAATGAATGAATCCACAACAAAAGAAGAGGCAGAGGGAGTTGGGCAAAAGGACAAGGCCCACCGTCCTTAACTGGTAGGAGCCAGATTCTAACCCAGGCAACCCAACTTCCCAGGCTTCCTCAGTGATGAGCTCCTTTTCCCTAGCACCTTCTGCACACTCATAAAGGCACACATCAGCTAACACACGAGCATGTCATAAACACATAGGAGTCACCATGTGGACTGACACAGGCACACCCCTTACACAGGCCCATCTTTGCACCTAGGCTCCAGGTCCCAAGCCATCACCTCCTCAAGGGCCAGGCCCAATACCCCAGGCAGGAACCAGCCCTTGGTTTGCACTCTGTGGGAACTTGCATTCTGCTTTCTGGGGCAGTCAGGCTACTGTGGCACCAGAACAGCTGCTAGAAGTCTACACAACTATTGGCCACCCACCTGAGGGCCAGGCTGGTGATGGCCAGATCCAATGCTTAGCACAGAGAAGGGAAGGTTCGGGACAGTTGGTGGTGGGATCAAGGGCACAGTCACACAGATCCTCTTGTCCTTCCTAGGCCCTCTCAATGGCCGGCATCTCCAAAGCACCTCAAGCCTGGCACACCTGGGGAGCGTGGTGCAGGCTGTTGAGGACATTCCCCACCGTCTCTGTGATCTTCCCCACACAGCCAGGCCTGCACCTCAGCCTGGCCCCCTGCACTCCTCCAGCTTCCAAATCTGATGCAGGTCACTGCGTACCTTGGCACACCACAGCACAGGCTGCAGAAGAAGACATTTCCCTCACCACCCTCCCCTGCTCTTTACTTCACATCCTCTCCTTGGAGCCACCCTGCCCTCAGGCTCTTTCCACAGTCCACCTTCCCCCTCCCTCCTGACCCCTGACTGCATCAAAGTGAGTGCACAATCATGGCCAAGACAGCGCTCAGGAAGTGGGACCAGAGCCTCACTTTGGAGACCACACCACCTAGGCCTCCTCCCAGGCCCCGCCCTCCTCCAAGAAGGACAGGCCACACCCCCTATGCCCAAGGCCCTCACCACCCCAGCCCGGGCTGCCTGTGTTCTGGCCCCTCCCCTTCATCTCCAGCTTCCAAGTGCAAAGCATCTAATGTGCACTGCAGCCAGGTGCAGGCTGGCGAAGACCCTCAAGTCCCCCAGCCATCATGGTCCCTTCAGTCCCTGTGAGTCTCTTCTGTCCCTCACCCACTTCCCGACTCTCCGAGGTCCCGCCCCAGCCAAGCTCCCGCCTTCTCCCCTGGCGGCTTCCACCCTTAGAGCACGCCTGGCACCCACCGCCTACCGGTTTTGCACCCAGCCTGTGGTGAAAGTAGAAGTTGGCGAGTGCCTTATCCTATGGCACTGAACCCCAGGTCCAGCCAAAATTCATACCGGGGGAGTTTGGACTGTGAAAAGGAAAAAGTACATGGAAATTTAGGGGAGCAGCGAAAGGGCAGAAGTCTGGTGGTGCGCAGAAGATTGTCAGATGATTTTTCAACAGAAACTATGCAGGCCAGACAGGAGTGGCAAGAAATATTCAACGTGATAAATAGCAAGAACCTACAACCAAGAATATTCTATCCAGCAAAGCTATCATTCAAAATTAAAGGGCAGATAAAGAGCTTCACAGAGAAGAAAAAGCTAAAAGATTTCATCAACACCAAACCAGTATTATATGAAATGCTGAAAGGTACTCTTTAAAAAGAGGAAGAAGAAAAAGATAAAAGATAAAAAATTATGAGCAACAAATACATATCTATTAACAAGCGAATCTAAAAATTAAGTGAATTAAAAATTGGATCAATGGAATAAACTGGTGAATATAATAGAATCAGGAGCACAGAAAGGGAGTGGACTGATAATTCTCAGGGGGAAAGGGGCGAGGGGGGGTGCAGGGAGACACTGGACAAAAAATCATACACCTATTGTTGAGGTCAATGTGGGGGAGGAAAGGTTACAGGGGGGGTTGGGAGCCGGGTGGAGGAGAGATATGGAGGGGAAAAAAGAAACAAATGTAATAATCTAAATAATAAAGATTTAATTTTAAAAAAATAGCCGAAACCGGTTTGGCTTAGTGGATAGAGCGTGAGCCTGTGGACTGAAAGGTCCCAGGTTCAATTCCAGTCAAAGGCATGTACCTTGGTTGCTCGCACATCCCCAGTAGGGGGAGTGCAGGAGGCGGCTGATCGATGTCTCTCTTTCATCGATGTTTCTAACTCTCTATCCCTCTTCCTTCCTCTCTGTGAAAAATGAATAAAATATATTTTTTTAAAAATGAAATAGATAAAAAATAAAAATAAAAGCCAATCTGGGCCGAAAAAAAAAGAAGTCGCTTGGTGTACCCATCGGAGGGCTGTGCTCCATGGGGAAGAATGGTAGCGCAGGTCGTGCCCTCCCAAGAGCACCTCCCGCCCCAGCACAGGGCCTGGCGCAACGCGAAGGGTGCACAGGTCTTGCCCACCAACTCAAGTGCTCCATGCCTCTCGAATGAGATACTGGCTAGGAAGAAGGGTGTGAGTCCCACATCCCTGCTGCTTTCTGAGCCTCAAAGGAATGAACCAGCCTGATAAGAGGAATAGGAAAGCCAATAGGATTTGGAATTGAGCACTAGCCTTCTGGGCCCAGATATGGGACCCCCAAACCCACCTCTGGCCTTGCACGGAAGCACAGACACCTGCTGGTCACCGAGTCTCAGCACCTAGAACCATGCGTTCCTTGCACAGACACATGCTGAATTCTTATTGTGTCTTAGCGCTGGTGTTGGGGATACAGGTTGAAGCCATTATAATCCCTGCCCTTTTAAAGCTAACACAAAGAAGCCAAAATTAATAACAGATTGAGGTAAGTGCTGCAAAGGAAACAAGCAGAGAATAGTGAAATACAGGCATCTTTAGCTGGGATGGTAACCTTCTCTGAGGAGGTGGCATTTGAGCTCAGATTGCCACTCAAAATTCCAGGAGAGATCACACCAGGCAAAGGCCATTGCAAGTGCACAGACCCTGAGGCTGGAACAATTTTTGCCATCAGAGGGACTTACTCTACAGCCTTCCCTCCTTCCTCTCCACTGACTCTTCCCCCTCAGCCTTTGAAATTCTTCTCCATCATCATGAAAATCCCTGGCCCCCACCTTGGACAAGTTTCCAGAAAGCATAAGCTAACTTTAAAGTCTATCAACAGGGGGTGAGAAGGAGATGCATGATTGAGGATTGGAATGGAAACAAGTCCACATCTATTTGTAGAGGAAATAATAGGACATTTGTATGATCCTTTTTGAGGGTGGGTTATTAAAGGTACTTTGATCTCTAAATAGATATGTAGCAAGGCAAATAACTTCAAACTATCTACACTTCCCAGGATAATGGCAATCTATACTAATAAAAGGGTAATATGCTAATTAGTCTGACATCTTCCAGACATCCTTCCAGACAAAGCCACAGTGGAGGGGGCTGAGGCAGAGGTGATTAGGGGCAATCAGGCAGGCAGGCAGGTGAGCAATTAGGAGCCAGCAGTCCTGGATTGGGAGTGGGATATCCAAATGCTAGTTGTGGGATCAGGTCTAAACCAGCAGTCAGACAACCCCCAAGGGATCCTGGATTTAAGAGGGTGCAGGCCAGGCTGAGAGACCATTCCCCCCACCCCTGCCCATGCACAAATTTTGTGTACCAGGCCTCTAGTCCTATCCTATATAATAAAGATGTAAAATGCAAATGGTTGTTACTCCATGAAGTGTATTGACCAACCACCTAACGACTGGATCACAGGTCAGCAGGAGGGTGGGACAGCAAGCTACAAGCAGGCAGTGGAGAGCTACAGGAGGGGAGAGGGGTTGGGGAGAGGGGATCCAAGGGAGTTACAGGAGGGCAAGGCAGCCAGCAGAAAGCTACTGGAGGGCGGCAGCGAACTACTGGTGAACTACTAGTGCACAGACTCGTGCGCAAGGCTACTAGTATAATAAGTAAAAAGGTAATATGCAAATCTACCGAATGGCAAAATGACCAGTACCTATGATGCACACTGACCACCAGGGGGCAGACCCTCAACACAGGAGTTGCACCCTGGAGGTCAGTGCATTCCCACAGTGGGAGTGCTGCTCAGACAGAAGCCAGGCTCACAGTTGGTGAGCTCAGTGGTGGCGGCAGAAGCCTCTTCCACCTCCTTGGCCATGCTAAGGATATCTGACTGATGGCTTAGACCTGCTCCCCTGCCAGTTGGACATCCCCCGAGGGCTTCCAAACTGCGAAAGGAGCAGGCTGGGCTGAGGGACTCTCAAGTGCATGAATGTCATGCACCAGGCCTCTAGTGTCCTATATCTTGATCAATACACAGGTGTCTGCATTTCTCAAAATTCAGGCAATATATATATAAGACATGTCCATTTTTTGCATGTAAATTTCACCCCCTTCCCAATAAGCAAGAAACATAAAATATTGAACTCTAGATTATAATGTGCATGCTTAGGGGAGATGGGTTCTAGTGGTGCACCCAAAATATAACATGAATTGATGGAGAGAGGGAGAGAGAAAGGGAAGGGTGACAGGGATAGATAATTAGGTGACAAAGTGAATATAGCAACATGTTAATTGTAGAATCTAAGTGTGGACAGGCCAGTGTACAATTCTTTTCATTTTTCTGTATATTTGAAAGGTTTTATAATGGAGAAAATTTGCCTCCCCACAGCAGCTACCAGTTGTTTTTCTATTAAAGTGAAACCAGCAAGACCTGGTTGGAGAAATTCAGCAAGTATTAGAGTGTATTTTCAGACTGAGATAGACTGCTGGTCCCCTGGAAGATAGGAAACATTCAGGAAAGAGCTGGAGCCAAGGATAATTTATAGGAGTGGGAATTAGGTGAGATTGAGGTCAGGGTGGCCAAAGGGGAAGCCAGAATCTTCATTCTAACCAAATACACCAATTAAAAAATGGGCAAAGGATCTGAATAGATATTTTTCCAAAGAAGATGTACAAACAGCCTATTGAAATGATGTTCAACATTACTAGCCATTAGGAAAATGAAAAATTGAAACCATAATGAGACATAATTTCATGCACAGTAGGATGGTCAGAATCAAAAAGTCAGATGATAATAAGTGTTGGAGAGGATGTAAAGAAATTCAAACCCTCCCACACTGCTGATGGGAATGTAATATGGTACAGCTGTTGCAGAAGACCAAAGAAAACCAAAGACACTTCTAAGAAAAAGGAGGGACACTGTTTAATACACCGGCAGACTCAAGGAACAGCCTTCCAAATCTGAGTGAAGGAACATGTATGAGGCTTTCCTTTATATCTCCCTCCCTGTGATCTTTGTCCGAAAAACATGGATTATGTTTCCAGTCCTTTTTGTGGGACTTGCAAGAAGACCCCCAGGTGTTGGGGATCTCCAGGCCATATCTGATGGTCTGGCCTGATGCCAGCATTAATAACTCTCCCTCTGGGGCAGTTCACTGTTCACAGTAACAGGTTCTGCAAAGTCAGTATCTGGGAAGGAGAGAGGGACTTAATTATAGATTATCAGGAATGTACACTGAGTTTGCTGGCTTGGATTCAGATCACTAGCCCCAAACATCAGGGTTACATTGGAATTAGCCCTTTTTAGCCTTCTCACAGTCACAATTGAAAACAGCTTGGCAGTTCTTCAAAATGTTAAACATAGAGTTTCCACATGAATTGGATATTCCATTCATTGATATATATTTTAAAAATTAAAAATATGTATTAAAACAAATACCTGGAAAAAGACAGAGAGGAGGAACCAAAATGGTGGTGTAGGTAAATGCAGGTACTCACCACCTTCCACAACAATATCAAAATTAAAACTAAAGTACAGAACAACCATTATTCAGAACCACCTGAAATCTGGCTGACTTCTCTACAACAAGAGAAGTAAAGAATAAGGCAGATTGAGACTGATTGAAAGGGCAGAGGTGTGTAGGCCTCCTGTGAAAAGCAAGGGGTCTCAGCCCCACCCCAAACTACTCAGCACAGAATTCCAGTGCTGGGAAGAGAAGTCCCTGTAAACTTCAGGCTGCAAAAATCAACGGAGATTGTGGCTGAGTGACACAGAGATCTGCCAGAGTCCCAGCAGTTCCTCTTAAAGGGCTGGCACACAGACTTGCTCAAATGTGTTCCCTTTGAGATTCAGCTTAGGAGAATGCAGGAACATAGCAGGAGAAACTGGATTGTCTGGCATCTGAGCAAGAACTCAGTGGTGGCTTTATCCCAGATGAAAGTGCTGGTAGAGGTCATTGTTCCGTACTGAAATCCTCCCCTGTCAGAACTTACTGGCAGATGCCATATCTGATTCTCTATCAACCTGGTTCACACTGTTTGTTCCACCCTTATGATTCCCTGAGACTCTACCCAACTTGCAGCCCCACCCAATCTGTTTGCAGTGACTTTTCCATATGAATGGCCTGTTCTGGCTCAAGCTTCAGACATTCCTAAAATCTCTCAAACAAGCAGCAGTGGGCATCAGCATGCTCCATACCTTTCAATAAGAGGCACCAGGCCCAGCACTAGCTGCAGCCTGACTTGTTTCACAGCTTGGCCTTTCCTAAATTCTTCTAAGCCCAAAACAAGTAACAGCCATCTGCAGCTTGCTCTGTAGCTCCTGATTGATGATTCCAGACAAGGCACAGGCAGTGGTTGACTTTGTACCTCCAGGGGCCCCAGAGCTAGTGCAGCCAGTGGACAGATTCAGCCCATGCCAAATTACAGCCCTGCACATCCAAGAGGAACACACTAACGAGGCGGACTCAGTAATCATCTAAGCTCCACTGAAGCAAGTCCTGCTCCAAAAGGGATGTCTCCTGCACAGCAGCTCTTCCACTGTAGTTGCATCTGGTCCTCATCAGCAATAGGCCTGGGATCAATTCCTCCCCATGATGCCAAAAGCAATCAAGGCTCAACTACATCAAGACTGTGCATATACCCCACACAGGAGCACACCTAGAGTGCCCAGCTCAGGTGACTGGGGAGGCTGAGCCACTGGGCCCTAGAGGACACCTACTCGTACTACATAAGGCCACTCTACCAATTTAGGAGACATAGCAGCTCTACCTAGTACATAGAAACAAACACAGAGAAGCAGTCAAAATGTGGCAATAAAGAAATATCTATACTAATAAAAGCCTAGGTGGTCTTCACATGTGATGTCATCACAAGATAGCTGCCACAAGATGGCCACCACAAAGATGGCCAACACAAAATGGTTGCATGCACAGCAGAGCCAGGGCCTGGCAGCCACTCCACACGGTGAAGCCTGGGGCTCCACAGCTCCACACAACACCGAGAGGGCCAATCCCAGCATCACTGCCGCCTCATGCAGAGGAAGCGGGTCCTGGTGGAAGAGGTGAGTTGCAGCAGGGGAGGGCAGTTGTGGGTGATCAGGCCAGCAGGGGAGGGCAGTTGGAGGTGATCAGACTGGCAAGAAAAGGCAGTTGGGGGTCATCAGGCTGGCAGGCAAAAATGATTAAGGACAATCAGGCAGGCAAGCAAGCGAGCAGTTAGGAGCCAGCGGTCCCAGATTGTGACAGGAATAACCCCAATTGGAGAGGGTGCAAGCCAAGCTGATGAACACACACACAGTGCATGAATTCTGTGCATTAGGCCTCTAGTGTCATAAATAAAATAACAAGAAATCTCCAGAAAAAGAACAAATATAATGGAAGCAAGCAAACCACTGGATACAGAGTTGTAAACAATGATTAGAAGGATGCACAAAGATTTTAATGAGAGCTTCAAGGGACTTAGTGAGAATTTTAAGGGTCTTAGTGAGAATTTCAAGGAAATCAGTGAGAACATCAAAGACATGAAAAAAGACCAGTCAGAAATACAGGATACACTAGCTGAAATGAATGATAATTTATAGAGAATCAACAGTCAAGGAGAGGATGCTGAGAATCAAATCAGTGATGTGGAATATAAGGAAGCAAAAAACACCCAATCAGAAGAGCAGAAAGATTCCAAAATATGAAAATAATGTAAGGAGCCTCTGAGACAACTTCAAGCATACCAGCATTCACATCTTGAGGATGCCAGAAGGAGAAGGGAGAGAGCAAGATATTGAAAACCTATCCTACATACTAAAAGGCTAATGTGCGGGAGAAACCAAGATGGCAGCATAGGTGCACACTTAAACTGCTGTCTCGTAGAACAATTTCAAAACTACAACTAAAAGACAGAATAGACATCATCCAGAACCACAGAAAAACTGACTGAGTGAAAATTCTACAACTATAAGGAAAGAGAGGGACTCACAGAGACTCAGAGGAGCTGCAAAATGCTGAGGTACAAAGACACGTGCATGGAGAGAGCAGGTGGCACAGTGCCTGGCTGGCTTCCTCTGGCGGGAGGGAGATGGAGACTCTCAACTTCACTGAACCCCTTATCCTACAGCACTGAACCCCGGGGAGACTCATATGGGGGGGAGTCTAGACTGTGAAAAGGGAGGAGTGCATGGAAATTTAGGGGAGCTCCAAAAGGGCAGAGGTCTGGGGGCATGCACATCACTGTGCCACCGACTTTCTTTAGACAGAGCCCCCAACTGCACCACTTCTAACTGCACTGAACCCCAGTTTCGGGCGAGACCCTGGGGACCCAGACTTATATAGGTCCCAGAGTGCAAGGGAACTGAAAAGGCAGAGCTCTAGAGGCATGTGCACATGTGTGCAGAGATGGCTGTGGTGATTACCAAGAGACTCTTGAGACCTAGGGGCCTCAGAGGGTGGGGCTGACTGGAAGCCAAGGTGGTCTGCTAAGCACCGAGACTTTACCCCATCCAAGCTCAACAGAGAGGCTTTTGCAGTTTTGCAAATCTTGTATCATAAGGCTGATTCCAACACAGAAGTTCTCCAGGCATAGTGAAAATGCAAAGACAAAGGAAAAGATCATAAACAAAAGAAATAGAGGAAAACAAATGACTGGATATAGAGTTCAAAACCATGGTTATAGGTTTTTCAAGAATTTCCTAGAAAAGATGAATAAATTTAGTGAGGTCCAAGAGGAGATGAAAAAGGACCAACTAGAAATTAAATATACACGGATTGAAATAAAAAAATATTATACAGAGACCTAACAGCAGACTAGAGGAAGGCAAGAATCAAGTCAAAAATTTGAAATATAAAGAATCAGAAAACACTCAACTGGAAAAGCAAGAAGAAAAAAGAATCCAAAAGTGTGAAGATAGTGTAAGGAGTGTCTGGGACAACTTCAAGAATACCAACATCAGAATTGTGGGGGTGCCAGAAGAAGAGAGAGAGCAAGATACTGAAAACCTATTTGAAAAAATAATTAATGAAAACTTCCCCCACCTGATGAAAGAAATAGACTTACAAGTCCAGGAAACACACAGAGCCCCAAATAAAAGGAATCCAAAGAGGACTACACCAAGACACATCATAATTAAAATACCAAGAGCAAAAGACAAAGAGAATATTAAAAGCAGCAAGAGAAAAACAGTTAATTACCTACACAAAGCACCCATACGATTGTCAGCTGATTTCTCAACAGAAACTATGCAGGCCAGATGAGAGTGGCAAGAAATATTCAAAGTGATGAATAACAAGAACCCACAACCAAGATTATTCTACCCAGCAAAGCTATCATTCAAAATTGAAGGGCGGATAAAGAGCTTCACAGATAAGAAAAAGCTAAAGGAGTTCATCAACACTAAACCAGTATTATATGAAATGCTGAAAGGTACTCTTTAAAAAGAGGAAGAAGAAAAAGGTAAAGATAAAAATTATGAATAACAAATACATATCTATCAACAAGGGAATCTAAAAATTAAGTGAATTAAAAATCTGATGAACAGAAAAACTGGTGAATATGATAGAATCGGGGGCATGGAAAGGGAGTGGACTGACAATTCTCAGGGGGAAAGGGGTGAGGGGGGTACAGGGAGAGACTGGACAAAAATCATACACCTATGAATGAGGACAGTGTGGGGTGAGGTAGGGGTAGAGGGAGGGGTGGGAGCCAGGTGGAGGGGAGCTATGGGGGGGAAAGGAGAAACAAATGTAATAATCTGAACAATAAAAATTTATTTAATAATATAAAAAAATAAAAGGCTAATGTGCAAATAGACCAAATGGCACAACCAAACAACTGAACAATTAGTCACTATGAAATGTGCTGACCACCCATGGTGGGCATTGGCTGTGGCAGGATGGTAGAGCAGGTGAGCAGGTGTGCCAGACCAATGTGGGGCGCCAGTCACTGTCATTGCCACAAGCCTCTGGTGGTTACTGAAAATTCTTTGCTCCCATGTGCCACGGTCCCACCAGGGATTCACACCTACTGCCAGAACCAGGCCTACTTGCACCCGCAGCCAGCACCAGAGCCACTGTTCACACCTGCTGCCAGTGTCTGGCACCAGTCCCAATAACTCAGTACCATTAGTAGGTGTGAGCAGTGGCTGCCAGCCTGATTGTCCCTGTGGGCTTCTCCATACACACACCCCTGCTTCTGAGGGGCAATTAAGGCAGCAGCTGCTGCTCACACCCACTGCTGGCGCTGTCAGTGAGTGCAAGCAGGGCTGGCACCATCAGCATGTGGGAGCTGCAGGGGCGGAGCTGCTGGCAGACAGGGGACTGGGGGATGCAGCAGGAGGGGCTGGGCAGGAGCACAGAGGATGAGCCAAGATCCATCCCTGTGTCCACTGCAGCCTCACGGCCCACAGTTCCTTTCTAGGTGCACAAATTTGTGCACTGGTCCCCTAGTTTGAAGAAATAATGACAGAAAACTTCCCCTACCCTGTGAAATTCTATATAATAAAAGCCTAATATGTCAGGTGTCTGGTCATCTGATGACCAGTAGACTGTTCAGCCAATCAAAGCATAATATGTTAATGATATGATAAGACTGCTCAACAGCTCACTATGATGTGCACTGATCACAAGGGGGCAAAGTCAACCAGTCACTATGACATGCAGTGACCACCAGGGCGGCAGATGCTCTGACTGGTAGGTTAGTTGGCTGCTGGGGTCCAGCCTATCAGGACTGGACAAGACAGGGCCAGACATGCCCTGGAGCCCTCCTGTGGTCCCTCCTCAACCTGTGCATTGATGGGGTCCCTCAGCCTGGCCTGTGCCCTCTCACATTCTGGGACCCCTTGGGGGATGTTGAAGAGCCAGTTTCAGCCTAATCCCACAGGCCAATCACCTTGGGAGGACACCAGATGCAGGGCTCACATGCTGCTGGTGAGCACTGCTGCAGCAGCATGAGACTCTTCCGATCACAACTGATTGGGTGCAAGCCCACAGCAGGTGCAGTGGAGCCGAGATAAGTGGGAGTGGCAGGTAGGAATTGCAGGCAGCATTGGACTTTGGGTGTCAGCCTGATCTCACAGGCCACCCAGAGGAGGCCCACCCATGCACAAATTCACGCACAAATTCATACACTGGGCCTTTAGTAGACTTATAAGTCCAGGAAGCACAGAGAGTCCCAAATAAGAGACCTGCACCAAGACACATCATAATTAAAATGCCAAAAAGTTAGACAATAGGAAAATCTTCAAAGCAGCAAGAGAAAACAGTTAATTACCTACAAGGGAGCACCTATATGACTGTCAGCTGATTTCTCAACAGAAACTTTGCAGACCAGAAAGCAGTGTCAAGAAATACTCAAAGTGATGGACAGCAAGAACCTACAACCAAGATTACACTATCCACCAAAGCTATCATTTAGATCAGCAGTGGCCGAACAGAGGTCCATGGACCTCTAGTGGTCCTTGAGGTCCAAAAGGTTGGTGACAGCTGATTTAGATTGATGGTCAAATAAAGAGTTTCACAGACAAGAAAAAGCTAAAGAAGTTCTTCGGCACCAAACCAGTATAGTGGTACCTCGAGATACGAGTTTAATTTGTTCCGTAACCTTGCTGGTATATCAGGTTGCTCGTATCTCAAAGCAAATTTCCCCATTGAAATCGATTGAAATGCTGCTAATCCGTTCCAGCCCCCAAAATGCCACCCCAGTTGTTCTAGTTACGTGTTTTTGAATGAGAAAAATGTGTTTATAAATGACAAATATTGTATAAAAACACAATAAAAGAGAATGTAAAGGAATAAACTGGTTTTATAACGTGTATTTACCTACTCGTTACACTCTTAATGCTACACTTTATCCCTAAACTGAATGTAACTTAACTAATCTTCACTGAATTTAATTGCTACTGGTCTTTGCATTTTTGGCCGATTTAAAAAAAAAACGTGTCCAACAAGGTTTGCCTCTTCCTCCCTTTCAGGATGTTTCTGAAATGGGTGAGGCAAGTTTCATTGAACAGCTCCAATGCACCACCAGTAGCAACTTTTTCGGGGTGTTTCTTTTCCATGAAGTGTGACATGTGACACCCTCTCCCACATTCCTAAGATCTCCTTTATCTCACTTGTAGAGATCTCCTCCACCTCTGGCTCCTCCTCGAAACCAATTTCTTGGAGAACCTCCGAATGTTGCTGAGACTGCCACTCTTGTAACTCCTCCGGGGTGAGTTCCAGAGAGTGCTCCTCCACGAGCTCATTCACGTCTCTCTCGTCCACCTCCAGGCCCATGGATTTTCCCAGAGACACTATCTCCTCCTCCACTGGCACCTCGGGTTCGAATCCTTCGAAGGTCCTTTCAGCTACGGCCTCAGGCCACAGCTTCTTCCACGCAGAGGTCAAAGTCCTCGTTGTAACACCCAGCCAGGCCTGATCAATAATTCTGAGGAATATCAGGATGTTCAAGTGGTTCTTCCAGAACTCTCGAAGGGTGAGGTTTGTGTTCTTCGTCACCTCAAAGCAGCGCCGGAACAGGTGCTTGATGTACAGCTTTTTAAAATTAGAAATCACCTCCTGATCCATGGGCTGCAGGATAGGAGTGGTGTTGGGAGGTAGGTAGACAACCTTTATAAACTTCAACTCTTCGAGGAGTTCATCTTCGAGGTTCGGTGGGTGAGCAGGAGCATTGTCGAGGACGAGGAGGGCTTGCATGGTTAGGTTGTTTTCCTATAGATATTTCTTCACAGAACGGCCGAAAACCAGGTTTACCCACTCCACAAAGAACGCCTGGTCACCCATGCCTTCGGGTTTGCCCTCCACATAACTTGCAGTTTATCTTTTAAAATCTTATGTGACTTAAAGACTCTGGGGTTTTCCAAATGGTATACAAGCAGAGGCTTGATCTTGCAGTCGCCACTCGCGTTAGCGCACAGTGCGAGAGTTAGCCTATCCTTCATGGGTTTGTGGCCTGGCATCGCCTTCTCCTCTGCCTTTATATAAGTCCTACTCCGCATCTTCTTCCAGAAAAGCCCTGTCTCGTCACAGTTGAAGACTTGCTGGGGGATATATCCTTTGGCTTCTATCAGTTCAGAAAAAGTTTTGGGGTAATCCTCAGCTGCCTTCACATCCGAACTTGCTGCCTCACCATGCCTGACGATGGACTGAATGCCAGACCTTTTCCTGAAGTTATCAAACCAGCCTCTACTGGCTTTAAATGAGTCTTTCGATGCTTCGTTGGTGGAAGTGCGCGGGGTCTGCTCCAGCAAATCACCGTAAATCACTCGCGCCTTCTTGCATATGATGCCCTGTGTTAATGTATCTCCTTTAAACTGCTTCTCTGTCACCCACACCATCAGTAGATTCTCCATCTTTTCATGGAGAGAGCTACGGAGCTTAGAAATTATTGTAACGCCCTTAGCTGGCGTTATACCCTTTATCAACTCCTTCTGTTTAAGCACAGTGCATATCGTTAAAGTACTATGCCCGTATTGCCTCACCACGTCAGCCACTCACACACCTTGCTCATATTTTTCTATGATTTCATGCTTTATTTCAATAGACATCATCCTCTTCTGAGCACTGACATTTCCACTCGCTTTCTTCGGACCCATGGTTATAAAAAGAAATGTGATAAAGTATGTAAATGCACAAAAGATGCTTCAACAACCAGGTAAACAAGCACACTGACTGAGGCGTGGGAAACTATGAGAGGCTCGAGTCGCAGTAAACTGGTGGGTCGTGTGCAGCCAGCTGATCCACTCGATTACTCGTATTTCAAATGTTGTTCGTATTTCAAAGCAAAAAATCGCAGGCTCGGAGAATCCAAGATGGCGGCATAGGTAAACACCTATACTGCTGCCTCGCACAACAATTTCAAAACGACAACTAAAAGACAGAACGGACATCATCCAGAACCACAGGAAAGCTGGCTGAGTGGAAGTTCTACAACTAGAGGGAAAGAGAGGGGCTCACGGAGACCCAGAGGAGCTGCAAAAGGCTGAGGTACGGAGACGCGCACTGAGAGAGCGGGTGCCGGAGTACCTGGCTGGCTTTCTCTGGCGGGAGGGAAACGGAGACTCCCAACGGCATTGAACCCCTTCTCTTACGACACTAAACCCCAGATCCAGCCGAAACTCATACGGGGGGAGTTTGGACTGTGAAAAGGGAGAAGTGCACGGACATTTAGGGGAGTTGCAAAGGATCGGAGGTCTGGTCGCGCACGGCACCACGCGGAGGACGGATTGCTGATTGTGCCGCTGGCTTTCGCCAGTGGGCGGGAGACAGACCCTCCGATCTGTGCCACTTCTGAGACCACTGGGCCCCTGTTTTGGGCGAAACCCTGGGGACCTAGACTCGTGTGGTCCTGGTGCGCAGGGGAGCCGGAAAGGCAGCGGTTGGAGGCGCTGCGGGTGCGCGCGCACAAGGACCGCTCCAGCCATTACCCAGTCACGTGAGACTCAGGGGCCGTGGAGGGCGGGGCCGACTGGAAGGCAAGGCGGTCCCTTAAGCCCTGAGACTCCACCCTCCCAAGCTCAGCAGAGGCTTCTGCGGCTGAACCCAGCACAGAAGTTTCCCCGGCACAGTGAAAATGCCGAGACAAGGGAAGGGATTACAAGCAAAAGAAATGGAGGAAAAAAAAACGACTGGATATAGAGTTCAAAACCACGCTTATAAGGTTTTGCAAGAATATGCTAGAAAAGATGGATAAATTTAGTGAGACCCAAGAGAAGATAATAAATACACTGACTGAAATGAATACTATTACGCAGAGTACTAACAGCAGACTAGAGAAAGGCAAGGATCAAGTCAAAAATTTGAAATATAAAGAAGCAGAAAACATTCAACTGGAAAAGCAAGAAGAGAAAAGAATCCAAAAATGTGAACATAATGTAAGGAGCCTCTGGGACAGCTTCAAGCGTACCAACATCAGAATTGTGGGGGTGCCAGAAGAAGAGAGAGAGCAAGATACTGAAAACCTGTTTAAAGAAATAATGACTGAAAACTTCCCACGTCTGGTAAAAGAAATAGACTTACAAGTCGAGGAAGCACACAGAACCCCAAAGAAAAGGAACCCAAAGAGGACTACACCAAGACACATCATAATTAAAATGCCAAGAGCAAAAGAGAAAGAGAGAATATTAAAAGCAGCAAGAGAAAAACAGTTCATTACCTACAAGGGAGCACCCATACGACTGTCAGCTGATTTCTCAACAGAAACGATGCAGGCCAGACGGGAGTGGCAAGAAATATTCAACGTGATGAACAACAAGAACCTACAACCAAGAATAATCTATCCAGCAAAGCTATCATTCAGATTTGAAGGGCAGATAAAGACCTTCACAGAGAAGAAAAAGCTAAAGGAGTTCATCAACTCCAAACCAGTATTATATGAAATGCTGAAAGGTACCCTTTTAGAAGAGGAAGAAGAAAAAGGTAAAAGACAAAAAATTATGAACAACAAATACACATCTGTCAACAAGTGAATCTAAAAATTAAGTGAATTAAAAATCTGATCAACAGAATAAACTGGTGAATATAATAGAATCAGGAGCACAGAAAGGGAGTAGACTGATAATTCTCAGGAGGACAAAAATCATAAAGCATCAAACAGACTGTGAAATTATAGCAGAAAGATTAAAGTTAGGTGAGGTAAATAAGTGATCAATCAAAGGACTTGTATGCATGCTTATAAACATAACCAATGATCACAGACACTGGGGGGTCGGGGTATGCCTGGGAGGGAGGGGGGGCAATGGGGAGATATGTATAAAAAATTAATAAAAATTAATTTAAAAAAAAATAGATTCCATGAATAAAAGTTCAAATTTATAAAATGTGAAAAAAAAAAATCGCTCGCTCGACGGCTCGTATCTCAAAAATCTCGTATGTTAGGGCACTCGTATCTCAAGGTACCACTGTATTATATTAAATGTTGAAGGACATCTATAATAATAAAAGCATGATATATATATATATAATCAATTGGTGGGCTCCAAGGAACTGAGTAATGGGGGAGAAGGGGGTAGAGGGAAGTGAAGGCTGTGGTGGTGGATGCGAGCAGCGCCAGGCCAACGCAGGTATGGGCAGGGGATGGGGCCGAGAGGTAGCCAGGGCTGCAAGGCAGCTGGGCTGGGAAGCAGCCAGGGCTATGAAGGCCTACCCTTGCATGATTTTTGTGCATTGGGCCACTAGTGTTTTAAATAAAAGGATAAAAGTTAGGAGGAAAAGGCACACTGTGCAGTAAAAATCATAACTGAACAGAAAAGAAAGGGCTGCCTATCCTCTCCCATCCTCTAGTCCAGTGTCAAAGTCTGTTTTTGCTGACCTTACTCCATTGACTGGCTGAGTACCAGGCAGATGGCTAGGACCCCCTCACCTCATTCATTCCCTTTGTGTTCCTTGTTACTAAGTCCCATGAGCAATGGACACTGGTGAGCCCTCTCTCCTTTCAAATCCATATGCCACACACCCAGCTTGCCTCCTCTGTGTCTGATGACTCCTGCTCCATCTCCTTCCCCAACTCCTCAACTCTCTACCTGGGCCAGCCTGTCAGTGGGCTCCCAACATCTCCACCTACTCACTCAAGTCTCTCTCTAGAGGCCAATTTGTGCTGTTATCACCTCCTTGAATCTCCAAAAGCTATTTCTATTAACAAGACCTGGAATCCAGATCTGACTCACAATGTTCCTGTGGTTGGCTGAACCCCTATTTGTTTCCCACTTGACTTGTGCTCTGGAGTCTCAAGATACTGCTTGGAAAGTCTTCCTTGATCTTTCCTTGCTCAAAAACCTACCATGGTATTAAAGACCTAAACTTAACTAAAATTATAAAGACTTAGAAGAAAGCATTGGGGGAAATCTTCATGACATTGAATTTGGCATGATATATGATATCAATAGTACATGCAATAAAAGACAAAATAGAGAAATTGAACTTCATCCAAATTAAGAACTTTCGTGCATCAAAAGGTATTTAAGAAAGCAAAAAGTCCTGGCCGATGTGGTTGGAGCTTCATCCAGTACACCAAAAGGCAGTGGATTCTATTCCATGAGGGCACATACTCAGGTTGCATGTTTAATCCCAGTCAGGGCTCTTGTGGGAAGCAACTGATCTGATCCATATTTTGCTCTCACTCTCCTTTCCTTCCTCTCTCTAAAAAGCAATACTCTTTAAAAAAAAATTTTAAAGGAACTGCATTTTCAGAGAGACACATCTAGCAGGCTTGAAAATGGACACTCCAAGGGGATTTGGGACTGACCTACTAATGCAGCCCTCTGGTGCCCAGATGAACAGAGGAGCCTCTGGAATTTCCCAACTCTACTCTTTTGTCCACACAAGTGACTGCAGCATTAATATGCTACAAGACAAAGTTGTACAATGTCAGTACCTCTGATGAACAGCATGGCTCCAGAGAATTCCTAGCCAGACCTTTTTAACCACATGGCTGAGTCCAGCATGAACTTGATACCACAGAATCCAGCTGGTCCCGTAACATGGAAGAAGTACCAAAAACATGCCTCATTCATGTGTCTGCAGCATGAACAGGTGGAGGTTCAATTTAATGGCAACAGGTTTCAAAAAAAAAATCAATAAAGACTTGAGTCAAATCAAGGAAGCAGAGGCAGCTGCCGGGGTTCTTGTCCCAGCATTACAAGGGTTCAGCAATCTGGAGAAAGACTGTGTGTAGATTCAATAAGGAGTCCAGAGATGAAAGATAATATTGAAAGACATTGGGGGTCAGAGGAGCTTCAGCTAAAGGTGCTAAAGACTCACCTTGTCTCAGGACCCCTTGCTTTTTATTAACATGATTTGTCCTAAGGCAAGGTGGAGATAATACACTTCAAAAGTGTATTATCAGAAGCATTGTCAGATTGGGGAATAGCCTACATTTGTGCAGGTGTTTGGCCAATAGGAGGCAATAACATGTATATTAAGATGCCCTGAGCTGTCTGGCAGCAAACAATAATCTTATTCAGGTTTAGGAAAAGTGCCCTTAAGCCACTCCAACAGATAATTACATATGCGACTCAGCCCTTGTTGAGCCCCCAAGTTTCATCAACCTTTTGATATAACTCTTGTAATTATGACATGCTCAAACTGGCTCCTGGCAGCAGCAACTACAGCTATCAATAAAGCAACAAAATCAGATGCTTCCAGACAAGAATGTGCCACCCCACTCACAACATCAACCAGTCCTTATTATTTTTCCCCTGTGGTTTCAGATTCCTTTAGCTCCCTTGCACCTCAGCTTGTAGGCCTTTCCAATTTGGCATGAGACTCTGTCATCACCTTAAGTCCCACAAGTGATGTTCAAGTGCAAAATCCTCAGTTGGAGAGGCTGGAACCCTCAGTTCGTGCTTTGTTTCCTGATTCCTATACCATAGAACAAATCATGGAACTACACAGTTTTCCTGATGAGGAGAAAATGTCCGACTGTTCTTTCCACTCCTTTTATCAGTATCTCACCCACAGGACCCAGCCAGAAGAAAAGCGTTCTTAGCATCTTTACTGATACAGCATTAGGTCTGTTGTTTGGGCAAACCTCATCCAGGATGACAAGCTAAGGCCATTCAGCCTATAGTCTCAGAAACAGCCTGGGATTCGAGAATCCATCCAGCAAAGTACTAAAAAATACCATATTGTACAGAAAAACGATCTATTTGTATCTTGTACATGTTTCTTTTCTTTCCTTTGCTTGCTTCTTAACCCAAATATCTGGGTCGGTATCACTGATGTAATGGAAATGTAAAAATGAGTTTTTTCTGATATTTTGCTGCCTATGGATTCTTCTAAGATTTTTATGGTTTCCCATCTTACATTTAAGTCCTTTATCTATTTTGAGTTTATTTTTGTGTATGGTGTAAGTTGGTGATCTAGTTTCTTTTCTTTTTTCTTTTTCTTTTTTTTTTTTTGCATGTATCTGTCCAATTTTCCCAACAACATTTATTGAAGAGACTGTCCTGACTCCATTGTATGCTCTTGCCTCCTTTGTCAAATATTAATTGAGCATAATGGTTTGGGTTGATTTCTGGGTTCTCTGTTCTGTTCCATTGGTCTATATGTTTGTTCTTGTGCCAGTACCAGGCCATTTTGAGAACAGTGGCTTTGTAATATCTGGTATTGTGATCCCTCCTACTTTGTTCTTCTTTCTCAGGATTGCTGTAGTTATTCAGGGTCTATTTTTATTCCATATAAATTTTTGGAGTGTTTATTATAAGTCTGTGAAATATGTTGTTGGTATTTCAATGGGGATTGCATTGAATCTATAGGTTGCTTTGGATAGTATGGACATTTTAATGATGTTGATTCTACCAATCCATGAATTCATAAACACAGTATATTCTTCTACTTATTTATATCTTCCTCTATCTCTTTTTTCAATGTCCTATAGTTTTCAGAGTACAAGTTTTTTACCTCCTGAGTTAAGTTTATTCCTAGATATTTTAATTTTTTGTTGCAATGGTAAATGGGATTGGTTTGTTTGTTTTTTTAGTTTCTCTTTCTGTGAGTTCATTATTGGTGTATAAAAATGCTGTAGATTTCTGGGTGTTAAATTTGTGTCCTGCTATTTTGCCAAATTCATTTATTAAACTAGTAGTTTTGTGATGGAGTCTTCAGGGTTTTTTATGTACAATATCATGTTATTTGTGAATAATGACAGTTTTACTTCTTCTTTTCCAATTTGGATGCCTTTTATTTCTTCTTCTTGTCTGATCACTATGGTTAGCACTTCCAGCACTATATATCTCATAGCAATATGTTTACCAACACATCTCCTAGGACAATGGAAACTAAGGAGAAAATAAACAAGTGGACTACATCAAAATTAAAAGCTTTGCATTGCAAAAGAAATCATCAACAAAATAACAAGAAAGCCCACTGCATGGGAGAACATATTTGCCAATATTATATCTGACAAGGGTTTAATCTCTAAAATTTATAGGGAACTCATACAACTTAATAAAATAAACAATCTAATCAAAAATGGCCAAAGGACCTATATAGATACTTCTCAAAAGTAGACACACAGAAGGCCAAGAGACACATGAAAACATGCTCAAAGTCACTAATCATCAGAGAGATGCAAATCAAATCGACAATGATGTACCATCTCAGACCTGTCAGAATGGCTATCATCAACAAACAACAAATGCTGATGAGATTGTGGAGAAAAAAGAACCCTTTTGCACTGCTGGTGGGAATGCAGACTGGTGCAGCCACTGTGGAAAACAGTATGGAGTTTTTTCAAAAAATTAAAAACAGAACTTCCATTTGACCTAGTAATTCTACTTCCAGGAATATATTCCAAGAACTTAGAAACACCAGTCAGAAAGAATATATGTACCCCTACATTCATAGCAGCACAATTTACAATAGGTAAGTTTTGGGAAACAGCCTAAGTGTCAATCAGCAGATGAGTGGATTAAAAAACTATGCTACATCTACATAATAGAATACCACGCTGCTGTAAAAAAGAAAGAACTCTTACCATTTGCAAAGATATGGACAGACCTGGAGAGCATTATGCTAAGCAAAATAAGCCAGTCAGATAAGGATAAGTATCATATGATGTCACTCATTTGTGCAATATAATGAACAACGTAAACTGATGAACAAAAATAGATCCAGAGACAGAGAAACATCAGACAGACTGTCAAACCTCAGAGGGAAGGCAAGGCAGGGTGGAAGGGGAGGGAAGGGTAAAAGATCAACCAAAGAACTTGTATGCATGCACATAAGCATAACCAATGGACACAGAGAGTAAGGGGGTGAAAACATGTGCTGAGGGATAGGAGTGGTCAGGGAGGGGACAATGGAAGAAAAAAGGTTACATATATAATACCTTCAACAGTAAAGAATGTAATTTTTTTAAAGGTATGGGAAAAAATATTTGCAAATCACATATCTGATAAGGAGTTGATATCCAGTACATTCCATGAACTTCTACAACTCAACAACAACAACACAATTCAAAACTGAATAGGCATTTCTCCAAAGACAGTATACAAATGGCCAATAAACACATGAAAAGATGAGTAACATCATTCGTCATTAGGGAAATGCAAGTCAAAACCACAATGAGATACTACTTCACAACTATTAGGATGGCTATTTTTTTTTAAAGGCAGAAACAATGAGTGTTGGTGAGAATATGGAAAAATTGGAACCCTTGGTAATGCAGGTAGGAATGGAAAATGGAGTGGTCACTGCGGAAAACAGTTTGATTGTTCTTCAAAATATTAAGCCAAGAGTTACCACATGACCCAGCAATCTTACTCCTCGGTGTACACTCAGAGAAATTGAAAGTGGGGACTTGAACAGGTATTTGTACACTGTTTATAGCAGCATGATTCACAATAGTTTAAATGTGCAAGCAACCCAGTGTCCATCAATAGATGAATGATTAAACACAATATGGTTCATCCAAACAATGGAATATTATTCAGCCTTTGAAAGAATGAAGTTCTACCAACCGGTGTGGCTCAGTGATTGAGCATCACCCCATGCACAAAGAAGTCACTATTTCGATTCCTGATCAGGACACATGCCCCAGTAGGGCACATGCAGGAGGCAGCCAATCAATGCCTCTCCCTCTCTACCTATCTATCTATCTATCTATCTATCTAAAATAAAATAAAAAATAATGAAGTTCTGATACATGCTACAACATAGATAAACCTTAAAAACATGTAAAGTATAATAAACCAGACACAAATGGACAATAACTGTGTTATTCCATTCACAAGGAGTCCCTAGAGACAGAAAGTAGATGGTGGATGCCAGGGGCTGGAGGAGGGGAGGTGGCGGGGGTGGGACTTGGTGTTTAATGGGGACAGAGTGCCAGTTTGAGAAGATGAGAAAGTTCTGGAGATGGATGGTGGGGTGGTTGCACAACATTGTGAATGTGCCTGATACCACTGAACTGGACACTTAAAATGGTTTAGAAGGTAAATGTTATGTTATGCAATTTACCACAATTAGAAAAATAAAAATAAAAAATAAAAAACAAGAACCTGCCATGGTTCCCTTTTGCCTGCATCACTAAATGTAAACTCCTCAGCCCTTTGCTCTAGCTGACCTGGACTCTCGCCGTCCTTCTAATACACCTCTAATACAAGCATGTTTGTCCATGCTTGAGTCTCCACTGGGCACACTCTCTCCTCTCCTCTCCGTCCTCCCAAATCTGCCACCTTGTCTTGTGGACTCACAGAGCTGTCCACACTCCCATCCCCCAACACCCACTCTCTACCCACCCCTCTGCCCCCCACCCACACTCCACTCACCCCACCTCACCCCCAGCAGAGAATCAGGGCCAGGCATAGGGTGGGGGCTTGTCCCAGGACAAGACAAGAGGTGGGAATAGCTAAGCTGTTCTTGGATGAAAAAGCTGAGGCAGGAACCCATTTTCAGTGCAGTCAGGCAACTGCACACCGTGGTGGTGCAGGTGCAGCTCCAGCAGCCAGAGGTAGATGATGCTGAGAGCAGCAGGGGGCTGACCTCTCCCACCATGCCCCGCTCCCACACACAGCCCTGTGAAAGGCTCAAGGTCAAGGTCAAGGTGTCCTAGAGATGTGCACTTCCTCTGTGTCCTCAGCACTGTCCCAGTTTTCCTGTCTCACTGACAGTAACAAAGACAACAGACATCATTACAACCACTAGGCAGGGTGGCCGGCCCACATCTGCCCACTTCCCTGTGCCTTTCTAGACCGTATCTTTAGGGAACACAGGGACAAGGCCTGGAGTGACCAAGTCCCCAGGCCCCCACAGTCAGAGATGCTGGGAGAGGCCAGAGGGGTGAACAGAAGGAGATAGAGTATGAAGCGGGTGGAGGCTGACATGCTGGAACCTCCACAGAAGGGGCTGGGCAAAGCCCTGGCCACTGGACAGGAAAGCTAGGCCAGCATTTCTTTCATGTTTACTTTCCAAAGAGCAAGGCCAATCTGTGGCTTCCCTCTGTGACCCTGGAATGGACCCTGCTGGGGATAAGATGTTTCTCTCCTGAGCTAATCCCTGGGCTTTGTCCCAGGGGACTCCACAGACTTCCCAGAAGACATGCCCCTCCCCCTAGAAAACCCTCAGAGGTCAAGGGATACTACAGATTCAGGAATTGTGCCTCCCATCCCCCCTTAGCCCCTTCATCCCCCCAAGCCCAGCCCCAGCTCTGACTGGGCTGACCCTATCCAGCCTCGTCCTGAGCTCCTAATTTGGTTGCCCAGAGCTTGCAACCCCACTGGGCCACCCCAGAGAGAGCTGTGGGACACCCGCCTTGTTCTCAGTGCCCAGGTCCTGGGAAGAAGAGAAGGGAAGAAAGCTTTGATGCTTAGCCAGAAGTCTGTGCCTGAAATTCCACCACTCAAGTTTCCCCTTTGGGTTAAGGCAGTGTTTCCTTTATCTGTTCCAGAAACCCCTAGTACCCCACACATGCTTCAGAGGAAAAACCATCAAGGGGGCAGATAAATTCTGGAAAGCCACACTGTTAGAAATAAGATGACTTCCTAAATTCAGGGGTTCTGGTAGAACACAAAACATACTTGGGAGCCAGGCAGCAAGGCAAACATCTTTACTTCTACATAGAAGGGTGCACACACACTGTCTGGAAGCACGCACACATGGAGCAGGTTGTCTGCTCGGCCTTATAATCCTTAACGCAGGTGACCTGTCCCTTGCTCTTGATTGGAGCTCAGGCTCACAGACTTTCATGATTGGCTAATTCAAAGGGAAGAGTTGGCCTTTCCCGTTTCAAGATGGTGGCCCACAAGGGAACTGCAAGCCATGCAGCCAACATGGCAGCTGCCAAGTTACACAGTCCAAAATGGCAGCTGTCTAAACTGTTCTTTGACAGAAAAGATGACTTGTTTCTGCTCACAGTATAAAGCACGTGAGCATATGAAAGGCTCTGAGAAGACCTGCACCGAGCACTGCCATTCATCTTTGCTTAACTCCACACTTGGCCATGATTCCAGGGAACACACTCTGAGAATCCAAGGTCACAAGTAAATGCCCATTGTCAGAGCCCAGAGGCACAGGGGCAGTTACCTCAATTTGACTGGCTCTGAGGAGAGGGGACAAGAGGACCAGAATGTCCCCAAGACATGGGAAAAGGGCCCAGCCCCCATGGCTACCATCTTGATCTTCAGTCCAGCTCTTGGCTCTTAGACCAAAACCCCTTGCCTTCTGCTAAGCCCTCAAATTCCCTTGGTGCCTGTCTCCTGTGCCTCAGCCCTGGCCATCTGGGAGGCCACAGGAGTTATCGTAAATGCATTGTGATCCCATAAAATGCCAGGTGGTTACTTTATAAAGACAATACCAGAAGAAAAATGGTGGCAGAATAAACGGATGTGTCCTGAGCCTTCTCCCTGCGCAGACAGAGAGAACAGCTGAGGGTCCCACAGGGAGTGTTTGTTGGCGATTTAAGGGAAACTGTACTCCAGGAGAAAGTGGGTGACTGCTGTACTGGGCTCCCCTGACTTGGCAACCCCCACTGCTGCCGGGTTCCCTGCCTGAGCCGCCAGCTCAGATGAGGAGACCAAGCCATCTTGAAGGGGGAAGTAGATGTTTATGGCAGCCTGAAAATCTACAGCTGCAGCACCCATTGAACAGCTCCTAGCCCCAGAACACTGCTCCCCAATTGGCCCAAACACTCAGATTCAGAGGAGCTCCACACACTGCACAGAAAACTCAGATTTTGCCTGAGATAAGGAGGGGTCTCTGGTCCCACAAAACAGAAAGGTACACACACTGGGAGCTGGAGGACTGGGAGAAATCTCCACCTAGAGAAATCTGAGGCTACTGGGCAGAGCATGATCCCTGAATGTGGAAGGGGGCCCTCAGAGCTGTTAACAGAGGGGATCTCTAGAAAGCAACCCATTTTGATCTGACACAGAAGGACAGCCTGGGAGTTATTAAAGTGTGCTGGCTGCTTGGACTGGAGTGAGGAAAGGGGACTATGCAGACTGGTGCACTTTCCTCTTCAGATCCTTGCTTCTGATTGCTAAGCTCAATACAAAGGATCACCCACTTGGGGACACCCTGGGAGACTGCAGGGGAAAGTTGTTTTTCAGAAGCCTGAGGATCAGAGCTGGGAGTGACCGTTGGAGAACCAGCTCTGGGGCAGCCCACTCCCACAAACTGCTATTGAGTGCCTAAGGGAAAGCAGGATCTAAGCACAGGCTAGAGAGGACCTATAGTCTTGGAGGTCAATTCCAAAACACTGCCACCCAGGGGCTGACTCATAAATTGACTCTTGTCTAATCATAAAAGAATAAAAAGATTAAGTAAGACATACTGGCCGGCTTAAAAACTAGTGGACCGCTGGTAACTGAAATATTGTCCCGACTGGGAAACAGGCATGCCAAACAGAAGTGGATGACCTTTACTACACACTATTTTTTTTACTTTTTTATTTATGTTTTAATTTCTTATTTTTTCATCTGTTACTTAAGAAACTAATTTTTTTTCTTTTTTCCTCAGTTGATTTTACCTTTTTACTTATTACATTTTTATTTTCAATCAGTATTATTACTACTATTATTTTACCTTTTTGGAAAAAAAGTGTCATTTTATTTTCTCTTTATTTTACTTTGGTATTAGAGTTCTACATTCTAATTTCATTTTTCCTTTAGCATCATTTTATTCTATCTCAACTCTACCTTTATGCTTTCACTCTCTTCCTAACTTTTCCCCTTTTGTTTTCCTGTTTCTCTTATCCTTTTCCTACTTTAGATTTTTCCTATTCTTTCTTTTTACCCCCTGTTAAAATTTCACCCCTCTTATACATCTAATTTCCAATTCCCTGCTTCAAGTCCTTAGACACCTCTCTCTTCTCTATCTTCACTATCCAATAAAATGTTTTTTTCTCTATCCTTTTGTTGTTTGCTTGATCGTTGAGCATATCAATTTTTTACACATTTTTGTGATATTATTTTGCTTATTCTTATTTTGTTTTGTTTTTTGTTTGTTTTGATTTTGTTTGTTTTTTACTTCTGTTTTCCCTCCCTCCCTGGATATTAGTTGTTGTTTGTAGTTCACATTAATCTCCAGGTACTTGTAGCTGCCATTTGTTGGGATTACTGCTGTTCCATTATAGTTTTCTCCCCATATATATAATTTACTCCCCCTCTCTTTCTTACTCTATTTCTTTGCTCTCTTATTTCTTTTCTTTTTTCTCCCTTCTCCCAATTTCATTTTGACATTCCATTCTTTTCTTTTCTTCTCTTTTTCTTCTTCTTTTCTCTCTTCTTCTTTCTCTCCTATACCCTATTTTGTCTCTCTCTAGTGCTCACCTTTATTTGTGGCTATTAATGTTGTCAATACATTTCTGTTCAGTGCCTTGTGCATTGTACCTGGTTGTGTTGTTTTTGTGCCTTTAAATCAACACAGGAGAGAGAGAACTACATAACCAGACACCCAGAGAAGAGTGACCAAGGCAGACAAAGAAACAGCCCACATTACCAGAAAAGGAAGTAAATGAAATAGAAGCAAGCAAACTCCCAAAGAAAGAATTCAGAGAAATGGTCATAAGGTGGCTGAAAATAATGGAAGACAAATCCGACAATATGAGTTAGAACCAAGAGAAAATGAACAAGAACCAAGAAGAAATGAAAAATTACATTGTCGCTGTAAAGAACTCAATAGAAAGCATCAAAAGTAGACTAGAAGAAGAAGAGGTCTACATCAGTGAGCTAGAAGACAAGGTAGGAAAAAACACCCAAGTATAACAGCTTCTAGGGGAAAAAAAATTAAAAAGCAAGAAGAGAGCCTAAGAGAACTTTGTTATAACATGAAACAAAACAACATCTGCATAATAGGGGTTCCAGAAAGAGTGAAAACTGAGCAAGGAATAGAAAACCTGTTTGAAGAAATAATGACAAAAAACTTCCCTGATAAAGAGGGAAAAAAAACCACACAAATCTAAGAAGCTCACAGAGTCCCAAGCAAAATTACCCCCAAAAGACCAACACCAAGGCACATTATAATTAAATTGGTAAACACCAATGACAAAGTAAGAATCTTAAAAGCAGCCAGAGAGAGATAGAAAGTTACCTACAAAGGAACCCCCATCAAACTAGCCACTGATTTCTCAACAGAAACTCATCAGGCCAGAAGGGAATAGAATGAAATACACAAAGTCATGCAAAGAAAGGGTCTGTACCAAGCAAGGTTATCATTGAAAATTGAAGGTGAAATCAGGAGCTTCACAGACAAAAAAGGATTAAGGCAATTTATTACAAACAAACCAGCAATGCAAGAAATGCTAAAAGGTAGGCTGTAAAAAAGAGAAAAGAAATGAAATGAAAGAAATAGGAAGTGAAGAAGCTACACAGGGGTAAAGAATAAAAAGGGCGATGAATAAGTACCTATCAATAATAACTTTAAATGTAAATGGAGTAAATGCTCCAATCAAAAGAAATAGGGTAATGGATTGGATAAGAAAACATGACCCATATATCTGCTGTCTACAAGAAACTCACCTCAGAAAAAAAGACGCACACAGACTGAGGGTGAAGGGATGGAAGACAGTTTTTCAGGCAAATGAAAATGAAAAAAAAAAGCTGAGGTAGCAATACTTATATCTGACAAAGTAGATCTCAAAGTGAGGGACATAAAAAGAGATAAGAAAGGCCACTTCATAATACTAAAGGGAACAATCCAACAAGAAGAAATAACTCTGGTAAACATATATGCACCGAACACAGGAGCACCCAAATACATAAAAAAAAAAACTCCTGGAGGATAGCAAGGGAGAGATTGAGAGCAATACAATCATAGTAGGAGACTTTCATACCCCACTATCACCATTGGACAAATCCTCTAAACAAAAAGTCAGGAAAGAAACAAAATCCTAAATGACTCACTAGACCAGATGGAATTAATTGACATCTTCAGAACATTTCACCTCAAAGCCACAGAATACACATTCTTCTCAAGTGAACATGAGTCGTTTTCAAAGATAGACCATATGTTGAGTCATAGGAAAAGTCTCTTCAAATTCAAGAAGATAGAAATCATATCAAGCATCTTCTCAGATCACAGTGGCATAAAACTGAAAATCAACTACAATAAAAACAATTCAAAGAAATCAAACACATGGAGGCTAAATAGCATGCTATTAAACAATGAATGGGTTACCAGAGAGATCAAGGAAGAAATAAAAAACATCATGGCAACAAATGACAATGAAAACACAACAATCCAAAATCTATGGGACACAATGAAAGCAGTCTTGAGAGGGAAGTTCATAGCTCTACTAGCATACTGCAAAAAACAAGAAACAATGGTAATAAATTACCTAACCTACAACTCTGAGAGTTAGAAAGAGAACAACAAGAAAATCCCAGTGTAAGCAGAAGGAAGGAAATAGTAAAGATCAGATCAGAGATAAACGATATAGAGACCAAAGAAACAATACAAAAGATGAACAAAACCAAAAGCTAGGTCTTTGAAAGGATAAACAAGATTGATGGACCTTTAGCCAGGCTCACCAAGAAGCAAAGAAAGAAGACCCAAATAAACAAAATCAGAAATGAAAAAGGAGAAATAACAATAGACCCTCCAAAATACAAAGGATTGTTAAAAAAAATACTATAAACAACTCTATTCCAACAAACTGGACAACCTGGAGGAAATGGACATATTCCTAGAAAAATATAACCTTCCAAAACTCAATCAGGAAGCATCTAAACATCTCAATAGGCCAATAACTATGGAAGAAATTGAAGCAGTTATCAAAAAGCTTCCAGCAAATAAAAGCCCAGGACCACATGATTAAAACCTATCCTCCTCAGACTATTCCAAAAATTCAAGAAAAAGGAACACATCCAAAACCTTTATGAAGCCAGCATCACCCTAATATCAAAACCAGATACAGACAACACAATGAAAGAGAATTACAGAGAGAAACCAAGATGGCAACATAGGTGATCACCTAAACTGCTGCCTCGCACAACAATTTCAAAATTACAACTAAAAGACAGAACGGACATCATCCAGAACCGCAGGAAAACTGGCTGAGTGAAAATTCTACAACTACAAGTAAAGAGAGGGACTCACGAAGACACGCTTGTGAAGAGGACCGGCTGCAGAGGGTGTGGCTGGCATCCTCTAGTGCAGCGGTTCTCAACCTGTGGGTCGCAACCCCTTTGGGGGTCGAACGACCCTTTCACAGGGGTCGCCTAAGACCATCGGAAAACACATATTTCCCATGGTCTTAGGAACCAACACACCGCTCCTCAGTGTAGCAAAGTGTAGCAATGTAGTTTACTGTTGTCGTATGAAGACTGTTACCCATGCTACACCATGATTCAAGACAAAATTTCATTTATTTGTAATTAGAAATAAATATTTCACAATATATAATTACATATTGTTTTTGTGATTAATCACTATGCTTTAATTATGTTCAATTTGTTACATTACAGTTCATAACAGTAGCAAAATTACAGTCATAAAGTAGCAACAGAAATAATTTTATGGTTGGGGGGTCACCACAACATGAGCTGTATTAAAGGGTCACGGCATTAGGAAGGTTGAGAACCACTGCTCTAGCGGGAGGGAGATGGAAAATCCCGTCTACACTAAACCCCACTTCTGTCTGCACTGAGCCCCAGCTCCAGGCGAGACTCATACGGGGGAGTCTGGACTGTTGTGAAAAGGAAGGAGTGCATGGAAACTTAGGGGAGCCGTGAAAGACAGAGCTCTGGGGGCACGCCAAAGTGCGCGCAAATGTGCACACACAGAACATTGACTGCTGATTGTGCCACTGGCTTTCTCTGGTGGGAGAAAAACAGAACCTCACTGAAGTACAGGTCCAACTGCACTGAACCCCAGTTTTGGGTGAGACCCTGGGCGTCCCTAGAGCACATGGAAACTCAGGGGAATCAGAAAGGCAGAGGTCTGGAAGCTCACACTCATGCACGTGAAAGACAGAAGTCTGGAGGCAAAGCGTGCATGCGCAGACACAGCTGATCCTCACAACCAATTGGCTTGGAGGTCAATTCCCCCCAGTGATACCAACAACAATCAAGAATTAATTACAACAAGACTGTACACACAGTTCACAAAGGGATGCACCAAGAGTGTCCACCTCAGGTAACTGGGGAGGCAGAGCTACTGGGCCACATAGGATATCTAGCACACAAAGCTACTCTACCAATCCAGGGAACACAAAAGAACAGATCACAAACGAAAGAAATGGAGGAAAACAAACGACTGGATATAGAGTTCAAAAAAACAATTATAAGGTTTTTTAAAAATATATTTTATTGATGTTTTACAGAGAGGAAGGGAAAGGGATAGAAAGTTAGAAACATCGGTGACAAACAGACATCGATAAGCCAACTCCTGCACGCTCCCCACTGGGGATGTGCCCACAACCAAGATACATGCCCTTGACTGGAATCGAACCTGGGACCTTTCAGTATGCAGGCCGACACTCTATCCACTGAACCAAACCGGTTTTGGCGGTTATAAGGTTTTTTAAGAATTTCCTAGAAAAAATGGACAAATTTAGAGAGACTCAAGAGGACATGAAAAAGAACCAACTAGAAATTAAACATACACAGACTGAAATAAAAAATATATTATACAGAAACTTAACAGCAGACTAGAGGATTGCAAGAATCAAGTCAAATATTTGAAATACAAAGAAGCAAAAAAGACTCCACTGGAAAAGAAAAAGGAATGTAAAAAATGTGAAGATAGTGTAAGGAGCCTCTGGGACAACTTCAAGCATACCAACATCAGAATGATGGGGGTGCTAGAAAAAGAGAGAGAGCAAGATACTGAAAACCTATTTGAAGAAATAATGACTGTAAACTTCCCCCACCTGGTGAAAGAAATAGACTTACAAGTCCAGGAAGGTCACATAAACCCAAACAAAAGGAATCCAAAGAGGACCACACCAAGACACATCATAAGTGAAATACCAAGAGCAAAAAACAAAGAGAGAATATTAAAACAGCAAGAGAAAAACAGTTTATTACCTACAAGAAAGTACCCATATGATTGTCAGCTGATTTCTCAACAGAAACTATGCAGGCCAGATGAGAGTGTAAGAAATATTCAACGTGATGAATAGCAAGAATCTACAACCAAGAATACTCTATCCAGCAAAGCTATCATTCAGAATTGAAGGGCAGATAAAGAGCTTCACAGATAAGAAAAAACTAAAGGAAACCAACCAGTATTATATGAAATGCTGAAAGGTATTCTTTAAGAAGAGGAAGAAGAAAAAGGTAAAGGTAAAAACCATGAACAACAAATACATATCTATCAACAAGTGAATCTAAAAATGAAATGAATCAAAAATCTGATGAAGAGAATAAACTGGTGAATATAATAGAATTGGGGGCATAAAAAGGGAGTGGACTGATAATTCTCAGGGAAAAGAGGTGATGGGGTGCAAAGAGAGACTGGACAATAATTATACACCTATGGATGAGGTCAATGGGAGGGAGGTAAGGGCAAAAGGTGTGGTGGGAGTGAGGTGGAGGGGAGATATTTGGGGCAGGGAAGAGGTACAATTGTAATAATCTGAACAATAAAGATTTATTTTTTAAAAAAGAGAGAGAATTAGGCCAATATTCCTCATGAACATAGATGCCAAAATCCTCAACAAAATTCTCGCAAAACAGATCCAGCATTACATCAGAAAGATCATACACCATGACAAAGTAGGATTTATTCCAGGAATGCAAGGATGGTACAATATCTACAAATCAATAAACATGATACATCACATAAACAAACTGAGAGATAAAAATCACATAGTCATATCAATTGATGCAGAAAAAGCATTTGACAAAATCCAACACCCTTTCTTGATAAAAACTCTCAGCAAAGTGGGAATACAAGGATCATACCTCAACATCATAAAAGCCATATATGATAAACCCAGAGCTAACATCATACTCAATAGGCAAAAACTAAAACCATTTCCCCTAAGAACAGGAACAAGACAGGGATGCCCACTCTCACCACTCCTGTTCGACATAGTACTGGAAGTATTAGCCATTGCAATTAGACAAGAAGAAGAAACAAAAGGCATCCAAATTGGAAAAGAAGAAGTAAAGCTGTCCTTATTTGCAGATGACATGATACTGTACATAAAAAACCTGAAAGATTCCATAAAAAAACTAATAGACTTAATAAATGAATTTGGGCAATGTAGCAGGATACAAAATGAATGCCAAGAAATCTATGGCATTTCTACACACCAATAGTGAACTTACAGAAAGAGAGACTAAAAAAGCAATCCCATTTACCATCACACCAAAAAAATTAAGATACCTAAGAATAAACTTAACTAAGGAAGTAAAAGACCTATATGCAGAAAACTACAGGACATTGAAAAAAGAGATAGAGGGAGATGGAAGAGCATACCATGCTCATGGATTGGGAGAATCAACATCATTAAAATGTCCATACTATCCAAAGCAATCTATAGATTCAAGTACCCATTAAAATATCAACAACATATTTCACAGACCTAGAAAGAACTCTCCAAAGATTCATCTGGAATGAAAAAAGACCCCAAATAGCCACAGCAATCCTAAGAAAGAAGAATAAAGTAGGTGGGATCTCAATACTAGATCTCAAGCTATGTTACAAAGCCACTATTCTCAAAACAGCCTAGTACTGGCACAAGAACAGACATATAGAGCAATGGAATACAATAGAGAATCCAGATATCAACCCAAAGCACTATGCTCAATTAATATTTGACAAAGGAGGCATGAACATACAATGGAGTCAAGACAGCCTCTTCAATAAATGGTGTTGGGAAAATTGGACAGATACATGAAAAAAAAATGAAACTAGACCACCAACTTACACCATACACAAAAATAAATTCCAAATGGATACAGGATTTAAACATAAGACAAAAAAAACATAAAAATACTAGAGGAATACAGGCAGCACAATCTCAGACATATGCTGAAGGAACTTTTTCACTGATGCTGTTCCAAGGGCAATGGAAACTAAAGAGAAAATAAACAAATGGAACTACATCAAAATAAAAAGCTTTTGCACAGCAAAAGAAACCATCAACAAAACAACAAGAAAGACCACTGTATGGGAGAACATATTTGCAAATGTTATCACTGATAAAGATGTCATCTCCAACATCTACAGTCAACTTATACAACTTAATAAAAGGAAGATAGATGATCCAATAAAAAAAAATGGGCAATGGACCTAAATAGAATCTTTTCGAAAGAAGACAGAAGGAAGGCCAAGAGATGCATGAAAACCTGCTCAAAGTCACTAATTATCCCAGAGATGCAAATCAAAACGACAATGTGGTACCATCTCACACCTGTCAGTATGGCAATCATTAACAAATCTACAAACAATAAGTGCTGGTGAGCATACAGAGAAAAAGGAACCCTCGTGCACTGCTGGTGGGAATGCAGACTGGTGCAGCCAATGTGGAGAACAGTATGGCATTTCCTCAAAAAAAAAACTAAAAATGGAACTCCCATTTGACCCAGTAATCTCACTCCTAGGAATATATCCTAAGAAACTAGAAACACCAATCAGAAAGGATATATGCACCCTTATGTTCATAGCAGCACAATTTATAAAAGCTACAATTTGGAAACAGCCTAGGTGCCCATCAGCAGATGAGTGGATCAGAAAACCATGGTACATCTACACAATGGAATGCTATGCTGCCATAAAAAGGAAGGAATTCTTACCATTTGCAGCAACCTGAATGGAACTGGAGAGCACTATGCTAAGTGAAATAAGCCAGTCAATGAAAGAAAAATACCTCATGATTTCACTCATTTATGGATAATAAAGAACATTATAAACTGATGAACAAACAGATAGATACAGAGGCAGTAAAGTATCAAACAGACTGTCAAATTACAGCGGGAAGGTTAAGGAGCGGTGGGGTAGATAAGAGATCAACCGAAGGACTTGTGTGCATGCATAAAAGCATAAGCAATGGACACAAGACACTGGGGCATGAGGGTATGAATGGGAGTGGGGGTGGGGGCAATGGGAAGATAGGTACACATGTAATACATTAATTAAAATATTTAAAAAAAAAAAGACAATACCAGCAGTTAGCCTTCCATGTATGTTCTCACCCCAGGAGGGCAGAAGGGTGTGAATGTGAATCAGGAATCATCACTCAGCAATGCTGTGACCTGGAAAACAGGGCCAGCGAAGGCATCCGTGGCTGAGTGACTGTGTGGATTCTGTGAGATACAGAACTCAGGGCCTGGCTTGCTCTTATTCCTCCTCTGCTCACAGCCCTCCAGGACTCCCACCTACTCTAGCATAAAATCCCAAGTCCTCCCCTTGCTATAAGGTCTGCATGCCCTGCCCTAGCCCCTCCCTGTTCGCATGTCCCTTTCCTTCCCTTGCTTACTCCCTGCCAGCTACTTAGGCCTCTGTATGATGTTAGAACAAATCAAGCGCAGGGAACCTCAGGCCCTTGGCACTTTTGTTCCCTCTGCTTAGAATGCTCTTTGCCCAGATCCTCCTCACCTCAGTCAAGTCTATGCTCAAATGTTACTTCCTCCAAAAGGCTTTCCATAACATTCCTCTTTGTTGTTGTTTTTTTTAATATGTTTTATTGATTTGAGAGAGAGAGAAAAACATCAATCTGCTGTTTCCCATATGTACCCCTACTGGGGACTGAACCCTAACATAGGCATGTACCCCTGACCAGTAATCAGCAAGTGACTTTTTGGAGCACAGGATGATGGTCAACCAACTGAACCACACCAGCCAGGGCAATGACCTTCCTCTTTAAAATAACCCCCTGGACAGGGTTTAATAAGGTCTCCCCAAAAATTCATGTCCACCTGGAATTTTACATGAGACCATATTTGGAAATCAAGTCTTTGCAGATGTAAGCATGTCAAGATGGAGTTATACTGGATTGAAATGGGCCCTAAATCCAACATGACCAGTGTCCTCATAAGAAGAGGGAAATCGGGTACAGGGACACAGACACACAGGAAGAAGGCCAAGTGACAACAGAGACAGAGAATGGAATGGTGCATCTATGAACCAAGGAACCAAAGTGATTGCTGGCCACCACCAGAGGTGAGAAAGAGGCAAGGAAGGGTTCTTCCCTGGAGCCTGCAGAGAGAGCATGGCCCTGTGCCACCTCGAATTTGGACTTCTGCCTCCAGAACTCAGAGAGAATATAATTGCTTTAAGTCACCCAGTTTGTGGTATTCCATTATAATGGCTTTGGGAAACTAATGTATCCCCATCTTGTCTCTATCCCCAACCCAGCTTTCCCATTTCATCTCAGCACTCGTTACCACCTGAAATGTATGCATGTGATCCTCATTATTTATGGATCCCATAAATGTAAATTTCCTTACTCACTAAAATGTAACTGCAACCCCCAAATCAATACTGTTGAGACTGTCCTTGCTGGTTTGGTTCAGTGGATAGAGCATCAGCCTGTGGGACTAAAGGATCCCGGGTTCAATTCCAGTCAAGGGCACATGCCTGGGTTGCAGGCTCGATCCCTGGTGAGGGGCATGCAGAAGGCAGCCAATCAATGATTCTCTCTCATCACTGATATTTTTATCTCTCTCTCTCTCTGAAATCAATAAAAATATATTTTAAAAAATACTGGTGGGATTTGCATGGTCATTCGCAGACTTGTGCAGAGCGCACTGAGGCAGGGTCCCAACTGAGGTCAGCACAACACTGCCTTCTTCAGCTCTTATACTGTGAACCGTGTCCCTTTCACAGTCTGCACGGCCATAGTTTTCACAATTTTGGGCTTTTGTTGGTGATTTCATTGTTGTAAATGACCTTGAGCACAGTGCTAAAGCTCTGTGGGAATTTGATCATGAGAAGGCTGAGGGCATTTTGCAAAGAAAATACTTGTGTTAAACAAGCTTTGTTCAGGCCTCAGTTATCCTGCTGTTGGCCATCAGTTCAGTGTTAATGAATCAACAATGTATATTAAATGAGGCATCTTTCTACCAAAACACCTATTACACAAGGTGCTATATTGACCAGTTGATAAAAGTGTTGTGACCAGAGGCTCACAGAAACCTAATCCTGGATTCCTCCTAGGAGCAGTGACTCAGTGTTTATCAATTCAGTGTTTACAGTGACTTTATAGAAGGTGAAGACCTCAAATAACAAAAATCAACTGCGGCCCTCACCAGTTTGGCTGAGTGGATACAGCGTCAGCCTGCAGATTGAAGAGTCCTCAGTTTGATTCTGGTCAAGGTTATGTACCTTAATTGCAGGCTCAATCCCCGGCCCTGGTTGGGGTGCAGGTGGGAGGCAACCAATGATGTGCCTCTCTCACATCAATGTTTTTCTGTCTGTGTCTTTGCCCCTTCTTTCCACTTTCTAAATATCAATGGGAAAATATCCTTGGGTGAGGATTAACAACAAAAAATAATCAACTGCATTTGCATCAAAAAAAATAAGGGGATCCCTGGCCAGTGTGCCTCAGTTGGGTTGAAGTGTCATTCCATACACTGAAAGGTCGCAGGTTCCATTCCCATCAGGGCACGTGCCCAGGTGGTGGGTTCAATTCCCAGTCTGGGTGCATATGGGAGGCAATTGATGGATGTTTCTCTCAAATAATGATTCTCTCTCTCTCTCTCTCTCTCTCTCTCTCTCTCTCTCTCTTTCTCTCTCTCTCCCCTCCCTCCCTCTCCCTCTTTTCCTCCCCCTCTTCTTCTCCCTCTCCCTTCTTTTCTCTCTAAAATCAATAAAAACATGTCCTTCTGTGAGACTCTGTACACATAAAAGCCTAATATGCAAATTATCCCCACAGAAGTTCAATATCTTGATATGACATGCGCTGACCACCAGGGGGTGGCACAGAACAAAGGAAGGGCCCTGATCTGCCCTGATAGCTGGCCAGGCCTAGGGAACCTACCCATGCACAAATTTCATACACCAGGCCTCTAGTTAAAAAAATAAAAATTAAGAAGACATATCTAGTCCAGAAGCCAAAGGCACCAGAGAGGCCACCAGGCTCATGGCCTCAAATTCAGACATGAGGAGGCCAGACCACAACGAGGTGGCAGGGTGGCCAGGCTTGGCCGGATGGGGAAATAAAGGCCAAGGGATGGTCAAGCACATGGTTCTAGGGGGTGTGTCCAGCTTGATGGGGAAGGCTCACACAATGTCACATGCTCTTGTGACTTTGGACAGTGCACTCACCTATCTGAGCTTCTGGGTTCCTGGCTGCTAATGGCTGTCACCAGGAGCACCAGGGGATAGAATTTTAAACATTCATTGATTTGAATGGTCTCACCCAAGGATTTCCCAGTTATGGAACCCCTACCTTCATTTGAGCAAGAGCTAATGCATCAACTCCCACTGTCTTAGGCCCAGCTGATGTAGCTCAGTTGTTTGAGTGTTGACCCAGGAACCAAGAGGTCACTCTGGTTTGATTCCTGGTCAGGGCACATGCCCAGTTGCAGGCTTGGTCCCCAGTAGGGGATGTGCAGGAGGCAGCTGACCAATGACATTTCTCTCATCATTGATCTCTCTCTCTCTCTCTCTCTCTCTCTCTCTCTCTCTCTCTCTGTCTCTCTCTCTCTCTCCCCCTCCCTTCCTCTCACTCTAAAAAAATCAATAAAAGGATTAACTTTAAAAAAAAAAAAAAAAAGGGGGGGGTTTTTCAAAAAAAAAAAAAAAAATGTTGGGATCCTGAAAGAATTAACACCACAGGCTGAAAGGGACACAACTCATTCCAGTAAATGCCAGTGTGGACTGAAGATGACCTAAGAGAGATCAATGCTCTCACCCAACCAGTTCTGCCTCCACCCAACGGGACACTGGGCAATGTCAGCAGACAACTTTGATTGGCAGAATTAGAATTAGGGGGTGATGCTGGCATCTGGTGGGTAGTGGCTAGAGATGCTGCTCATTCTAATGCTCAGGATAACCCCCACAACTGAGAACTATCCAGCCCAAAATGGCAGTGGTGTTAAGGGTGAGAAACCCTAGGCCAGCCACTCACCACACTGGTTTCATGTGGTCAACCACAGGCACCACCATGGCCATCACCATCATCACCATCACCTATTATTACATTTACTGTGCTTACTGGGTACCAGATCCTATTCTAAGTGCTTGATGCACATTGACCATTTTTTCCTCATAGAGATCCCTTTGTAAAGAGGTTACTATTATTGTCCCCGTTTTCAGGGGTTAAGTCACTGTCCCAAAATCACACAGCTGATAAGTGGCAAAGCCAGATTCCAACCCAGGCTGCCTGGCTACTGATGCTCCTCTCTTCTTTTAACCCACCTCCGGACAGGAGCACCTGAATTCATGAGAATTCAGGTTTCCCTCCCACCTCCCTCTGCAGCTGACTGTGGGCTCTGAATAGAGGTTAAGATGGATTATAATACTGTATATCGAATTCTCGCATGATCCACAAGCTTCTCTGAGGGAGTGTCCAGCCCCAGTCTAGGTGCTCACAGGACCTTCTCAAGCTGTGGATAAGCTGAGCACTGCCGGTTCTGGCATCAGTAGTGGTCTGTGATCCTATGTGGCTATGGGGCTCTGAACCATGGGTGGGAGGGTCAAACATGGGCTGAGTTCTGAAATTAGGGGACAGTTCAGCAGGGGACACATACTGTCTCCACATCCTTATCACTAATAATAATGACAACAATCCACACTAACTCAGATCCTGTCTTAAATCCCTTACATTCTCAACTGAAGGACATGTGTGCATGCATAGAAGTATAACCAATGGACGCAAGACACTGGAGGGGGTAGGGGAGGCTGGGGGAAGATCAATGAGGGGAAAAAGGAGACATATGTACTACTATTTGTGACACTTCAAACAATAAAATAAAAATTTTTAAATCCCTTACATTCTTTTTTTCTTTTTTAATATATTTTATTGATTTTTTTACAGAGAGAAAGAGACAGGGATAGATAGTTAGAAACATCAATGAGAGAAAAACATTGACCAGCTGCCTCCTGCACACTCCCTACTGGGGATGTGCCCGCAACCAAGGTACATGCCCTTGACCAGAATCGAACCTGGAACCCTTCAGTCCACAGGCTGATGCTCTATCCACTGAGCCAACCGGTCAGGGCCATTCTTTTTTTTAAGAACCTATTTCATTTAATCATCAAATAATTGAGCATTCATTATGTGCCAGACTTTCTTCTTGGTGCTAGGAAGATGGCAGTGAGCAAAACAGATAAAAATGGCTGCCTTCACAGCTTTGAGGTATTAGTTGGAGATGCAGTCAGTAAAGAAGATAAAATATATAGCATGTTGGGTCAAAGCTAAGGAGAAACAATAAGGCAAAATAGGGAGATATGAAATGTTGACATGAGCTGAAGTTTTGGAATGGGTGGAAAGGAAGATCTTATTGAGAAGCCAACTTAAGTAAAATGTGAAGGAGGTGGGAGAATGAGCCAAGCAGATATTTAGAAGAGGATCATTCCAGAAAAGGAAAACAGTAATTGCAAAGGTCCTGAGTGGGAGTGCCTCATATGCCTGAGAAACAGTGAAGAGGCCAGTGTGGCAGGAGCAGAGAGGGGGAGAGGGAGGCAGAGAGGAAATGCAGGGCTGGACTTTGGGGGACACTTGGCTTTTACTCTGAGTGAGACAGAGCCATCACAGAGCTTTGAATGATATAATGTAACAGATTCAAACAGATCCCCTACCCGCCCCCCTCAGCTGTTTGTGGAGGATACACTGTGGGGCAAAAATGGCAATAGTCCAGATGAGAAAACTGGGTGGTCTGGACCAGGCTAGAAGCTTATTAATACATTCTTGTCAATATATCTTTATTGTTGAAAGTATTACAGATACCCTCCCTTTCCCCCCACTGACCCCTCCTCCCCGTTTCCATCCCTTCACCACACTATTGTCTGTGTCCATGGGTCATACATATATGCATTTAAGTTCTTTGGTTAATCTCTTCCCACATCCCCTTTCATGCCTGTGTCTCTGCATCTCTTTTGTCAGTTTGTTTTGTTCATTAAATTCCACATACAAGTGAGATCATATGATATTTTTCTGTCTCTGACTGCCTTATTTTACTTAGCATGATACTCTCCAGGTTCCTCCATGCTGTCTCAAAGGATAAGAGATCCTTCTTTTTTACTGCTGCATAGTATTCCATGGTATAAATGTACCACAGCTTTTTTCATCCACTCGTCTACTGATGGGCACTTGCTGTTTCCAGATCTTAGCTCTTGTAAATAATACTACTGTGAACATAGGGGTGCATATATTCTTTCTGATTGGTGTTTCAGGCTTTTGGGGGTATATTCCTAGAAGGGGGATCACTGTGTTAAATGGCAGTTCCACTTTTAATTTTTTTGAGGAAACTCCACTCTGTTTTCCACAGTGGCTGCACCAGCCTACATTCCCACCAGCAGTGCAATAAGTTCCTTTGGAGAGAATCCAAGATGGCGGCATAGGTAAACACCTATACTGCTGCCTCGCACAACAATTTCAAAACTACAACTAAAAGACAGAACGGACATCATCCAGAACCACAGGAAAGCTGGCTGAGTGGAAGTTCTACAACTAGAGGGAAAGAGAGGGGCTCACGGAGACCCAGAGGAGCTGCAAAAAGCTGAGGTACGGAGACGGGCGCTGAGAGAGCGGGTGCCGGAGTACCTGGCTGGCTTTCTCTGGCGGGAGGGAAACAGAGACTCCCAATGGCATTGAACCCCTTCTCTTACGACACTAAACCCCAGATCCAGCCGAAACTCATACGGGGGGAGTTTGGACTGTGAAAAGGGAGAAGTGCACGGAAATTTAGGGGAGTTGCAAAGGATCGGAGGTCTGGTCGAGCACGGCACCACGCGGAGGACGGATTGCTGATTGTGCCGCTGGCTTTCGCGAGTGGGCGGGAGACAGACCCTCCCAACTGTGCCACTTCTGAGTCCACTGGGCCCCTGTTTTGGGCGAAACCCTGGGGACCTAGACTCGTGTGGTCCTGGTGCGCAGGGGAGCCGGAAAGGCAGCGGTTGGAGGCGCTGCGGGTGCGCGCGCACAAGGACCGCTCCAGCCATTACCCAGTCACGTGAGACTCAGGGGCCGTGGAGGGCGGGGCCGACTGGAAGGCAAGGCGGTCCCTTAAGCCCTGAGACTCCACCCCTCCCAAGCTCAGCAGAGGCTTCTGCGGCTGAATCCAGCACAGAAGTTTCCCCGGCACAGTGAAAATGCCGAGACAAGGGAAGGGATTACAAGCAAAAGAAATGGAGGAAAAAAAAACGACTGGATATAGAGTTCAAAACCACGCTTATAAGGTTTTGCAAGAATATGCTAGAAAAGATGGATAAATTTAGTGAGACCCAAGAGAAGATAATAAATACACTGACTGAAATGAAAACTATTATGCAGAGTACTAACAGCAGACTAGAGAAAGGCAAGGATCAAGTCAAAAATTTGAAATATAAAGAAGCAGAAAACATTCAACTGGAAAAGCAAGAAGAGAAAAGAATCCAAAAATGTGAACATAATGTAAGGAGCCTCTGGGACAGCTTCAAGCGTACCAACATCAGAATTGTGGGGGTGCCAGAAGAAGAGAGAGAGCAAGATACTGAAAACCTGTTTAAAGAAATAATGACTGAAAACTTCCCACATCTGGTAAAAGAAATAGACTTACAAGTCGAGGAAGCACACAGAACCCCAAAGAAAAGGAACCCAAAGAGGACTACACCAAGACACATCATAATTAAAATGCCAAGAGCAAAAGACAAAGAGAGAATATTAAAAGCAGCAAGAGAAAAACAGTTTATTACCTACAAGGGAGCACCCATACGACTATCAGCTGATTTCTCAACAGAAACGATGCAGGCCAGACGGGAGTGGCAAGAAATATTCAACGTGATGAACAACAAGAACCTACAACCAAGAATAATCTATCCAGCAAAGCTATCATTCAGAATTGAAGGGCAGATAAAGACCTTCACAGAGAAGAAAAAGCTAAAGGAGTTCATCAACTCCAAACCAGTATTATATGAAATGCTGAAAGGTACCCTTTTAGAAGAGGAAGAAGAAAAAGGTAAAAGACAAAAAATTATGAACAACAAATACACATCTGTCAACAAGTGAATCTAAAAATTAAGTGAATTAAAAATCTGATCAACAGAATAAACTGGTGAATATAATAGAATCAGGAGCACAGAAAGGGAGTAGACTGATAATTCTCAGGAGGACAAAAATCATAAAGCATCAAACAGACTGTGAAATTATAGCAGAAAGATTAAAGTTAGGTGAGGTAAATAAGTGATCAATCAAAGGACTTGTATGCATGCTTATAAACATAACCAATGATCACAGACACTGGGGGGTCGGGGTATGCCTGGGAGGGAGGGGGGCAATGGGGAGATATGTATAAAAAATTAATAAAAATTAATTTAAAAAAAAATAAATAAGTTCCTTTGTCTGAACATCCTCACCAGCACATGTCATTTGTTGATTTATGAATGGGAGCCATTCTGGCAGGTGTGAGGTGGTACCTCATTATGGTTTTAATTTGCATCTCTCTGATGATTAGTGATGTTGAGCATTTTTTCATATGTCTCTTGGCCATTTGTATGTCCTCTTAGGAGGAGTGTCTTTTAGGTCCTCTGCCATTTTTTAATTAGATTATTTATCTTTCTTTTGTTGAATTATATGAGTTCTTTTTATTTTTTGGAAATTAACTCTTATCAGATGTATCATTGGCAAATATGTTCTCCCATTCAGTGGTCTCCCTTTTCATTTTGATGCTGGTTTACTTAGCTGTGCAGAAGCTTTTTATTTTGATGTAGTCACGCTTGTTTATTTTTTCCTTTGTTTCTCTTGCCCTAGATGGTGTAACAGTAAAAATTCTGCTACGTGAGATGTCTGATATTTTGCTGCCTACATTTTCTTCAATGCTAAATCCCTTACATTCTTAAATCTCTTAATCCTTCCAAGAGCCCTTTGTCATTGATACTACCGGTTATCCCCATTTTGCAGATGAGGAAAGTGAGGCTCAGTGAAGCCAAGAAGTAGAGGATGTGATTCTGGGCCCCTATTCTCACTTACCCCTGGGTTTGTCCACCTCCATATGATCTGCATTTGGGGCTAGGACATTCTTTATAATGGGGGAGATTCTGTGCATTGTAGGATATTGAGCAGCATCCAGTAGGTGCCAGCAGCACCCTTCCCCAGTTGTAACACCCCAAAATATCTCCAGACATTGCCAGATGTCCCCCTGGCATGGAGACCACTGCTTTCCTACCTTTTGGGATGGAATCAGAAGTGATCAGCATGGAGAGGTCTGTCACCTGAAGCCCCCAAGAGTCTGAAGCCTAAAACATGGGCCAAGAGTAGTAATCAGTGGTATGCAATATGGGTTCATAGCATTTACTATGTGCCAGGCACCCCAGGTCTAATCCTTCACCTTATTCTCACAAGGACCCCATGATGAGAGTATGATTAAACCCAGTTGCAAATGCAGACCTGGAAGCACAGAGAGAGGTGAAATGACCTGCCCAAGGTTACACAGCTAATAACTGGCAGAGCCAGGATTCAAACCCAGGCTGCCTGACTCCAGAGTCTACACTTCGACACCATATATGCCTATCTGACCAGTGGGACAAGTGAGACATGGAGAAAGAAGCTCAAGATTTAAAGAAGAGCCTTCAGTCCTAGCCAGTTTGACTCGGTGGATAGAGCATCAGCCTGCGGACTGAAGGGCCCCTTGTTCAATTCCAGTCAAGGACATATACCTGAGTTTCGGGCTCGATCCCCAGTGAGGGGTGTACAGGAGGCAGCCAATCAATGATTTTCTCTCATGACTGTTTCTATATCTCTCTCCCTCTCCCTTCCTCTCTGAAATCAATAAAAATATTGAAGAAGAAGAAGAAGAAGAAGAAGAAGAAGAAGAAGAAGAAGAAGAAGAAGAAGAAGAGGAGGAGGAGGAGGAGGAGGAGGAGGAGGAAGAGGAGGAGGAGGAGGAGGAGGGGGAGGAGGAGGAGGAGGAGGGGGGGGAGGAAGAGGAGAAGAGCCTTCTCAGGTGGCACCTACTGTGCGCTGGATGTCCTGGGCTGACAAGAGAATAATGAAGGTGGTCTGGAGCTGTCTGGTACACAGAATGAGGCTCCAAGAGGCAGAGCAACTTTCCAGGGACACACAGCAGTTAAGCCAGAGTCAAGGTTCCCCCTTCATCTCTCCAGGTCTCCCTTTAACCTCTGGAGCCCCACGCTCAGGGCCCCTCCTGGGAATCATCACATTTTGTCTTACAAGTTCACAGTCCCACTGAACCATCCCTGCATGCACAGAGCTAGGACCACATCACACATTGGTTTCTCTGGAGGTTTTTCTGCCACCTGGGGCCAAGGTCACAACCCTGATGGGGCCCAGCTGAAGGTCAAGGGTTGGGTGTCCATTGAGGTCTTGGTTTGCCCTGGACACTGCCCCTCAGCTGATCCTCTGGAGTGGAAACTGTACCTCCCGTGGCATTCCCCAAATCTGTTTCCTTCTCAAGCTGGACCTCCCTTCCCAGGTTCTGGTATTGAGCCTGCAAAAATTATAAAGGCAGTGTTTGTATTTAAACTATGTTTTCAAACTTCCAGGAGCATTTTAGGATGAATTTCCTTTGTTGAAAGCTTAGTCTGGCTGAAAAGAAAGAAACACTGCTGAAACCGGTGTTGTTCAGTGGATAGAGCGTCGGTCTGTGGACTGAAAGGTCCCAGGTTCGATTCCGGTCAAGGATATGTACCTTGGTTGTGGACACATCCCCAGTAAGGGGCATGCAAGAGGCAGGTAGTTAATGTATCTCTCTCATCAATGTTTCTAACTAGCCCTCTCCCTTCTTCTCTGTAAAAATCGATAAAATATATTTTTACAAAAAAGAAAGAAACACCAACTGAGCTATCAGCTGTTAAAATGTGTGTACATGTTTTTGGGACACTCTGCATATAAAATCACTATGTTGTAGGCCTTAAACTTAAAGAATGTTAGAGGCCAATCATATCCCAGTAAAGCTGGGGCAAAAGAAATCACAACAAAAACCAAGCTCTGCTTGGCAAATGTACCACAAACCTCCCACCAGTTTCCAGTGAGTCCTGAATTTCCCCTCCTACCTTCTACCCTCACCCCCATCCTGGCATCCACAGTCCTCCCTTTCATCCTCCCCAGCTTTGGGACCTGCTGCTGGGTACATCACTCTTTGTTTTGTTTGGTTTGTTTTTTGTTTTGTTAATCCTCACCCAAGGATATTTTTTCCATTGAATTTTAGAGAGTGGAAGGGAGGGAGGGAGACAGAGAGACATCGATGTGAGAGGGACACATCAACTGGTAACCTCCCACACACACCCTGAACAAAACACAGATATTTACATTATGACTCATTAACAGTATCAAAATTACAGTTATGAAGTAGCAACGAAAATAATTTTATGGTTGGGGGTCACCACAACATGAGGAACTGTATTAAAGGGTCTCAGCATTAGAAAGGTTGAGAGCCACTGCACTGAGCCACACCAACTGGGCTAACTCACTTAATTTTCACTTCTTTTCAGATTTAACTGATTTGAAATAATGCATGAAGCCAGACTAAGTTTTGAATAAAGAAAACGTATCCACTAGACTTTTTATGGAGATACATAAAAGATAAAGCTTATGGTACTAAACCGGCAACAGTTGACGAATTGAGACGCACAAATAGTAAACAAAATGATTCCTGATGTTTGTGATTCCATTGCTCTGCATTATCAGCAGTGCCTGGACCAGAATGGTCCATGCGAGTGTACATGCGATTGATCAGTGAAGCCAAGGCAAGCTGCACAGCTGTGAGGGTCAAGCCCCTGGACAAATTTTGTGCATCGGGCCTCTAGTCTCATATAATTACCAGTTCTTTTTTGTGGTGAGAACATTTAAGATCTAGTCTCTTAGCTTCCCTCGCAGCCCCGGCTTCATCTGGAAGATTGTCCGCTCTAATTGGCATATTATGGTTTTTATTATTACAGATAATCGCTGTGTTGTACATTAGGTACCCAGGAGTTATTCATCTCATAACTGGAAGTTTGTACCCTTTGAGCAACATCTTCCTATTTTGCACTCCCTCAGCCCTAGCAACCACCAATCTACTTAGATTCCACATGTAAGTGACATCATACAGTATTTGTCTTTCTCTGTCTGACTTGCTGGCGGGGTGGAGTCTGAATAAATATTCGCTCTAGACACAGGAGGAATCCCAAAGGGAACTGACCACATGCCCTTCACTTTCCCACCTCCCTACCGATGCTATGTACTCTGCCTGATTTGCTCTTCCTCACCTCTTCAACTGGCCAACTCTTACTCACCCTTCAGAGACCCTATTAAATGAGACTTCCTCTAGAAAGCATTCCCTGACTCCCAAACTGGGAGAGGTGGGGCTTTATGTTAATTTCACTTAACCTTAAGTGGGTGTAATTCATCTCAACATTTAAAGAGGCACCAATTTGCCCAGCTGGTTTGGCTCCTTGGTTGAATGTCAACCTATGAACCAGGAGGTCACAGTTCAATTGCTGGTCAGGGCACATGCCCAGGTCTCAGGCTTGATCCCAGAAAGGGGCAAGCAGGAGGCAGCCAATTGATGATCCTTTCTCATTGATGCTTCTATGTCTCTCCCTCTCTGAAATCAATAAAAAAATATATTTTTAAAAAATTTAGAGGCATCTCCCTAGCTGATTTGGCTTAGTGGATAAGAGCATCGGCCAGTGGACTGAAGGGTCCTCAGTTCGATTCCGGCCAAAGGCACATGCCTGGGTTACAGACTCAATCCCCAGTAGGGGTGTGCAGGAGATAGGCAATCAATGATTGCCTCATCATTGATGTTTCTATCTCTCCTTCTCCTTTCCTCTCTGAAATCAATAAAAAAATTTTTTTAATAATTAGAATCAAATGACTTAAAAAAATAATTAGAGGCACCAATTCCACGGTTTAAACTTCTGAGGAAGCCCTACCCTCCAGATCCCCTAGAATAGAGGTGTGGAACACCAAGCCCACAGACCGTATAAGGCCCGCTAAGGCATTTGGTCTGGCCCTCCAAGGCATTAGAGGTGAGTTAATTAAATGTTTGACCAAATATAGAGACTAATATTTGTTGTTGTTCAACCTCGCCCAGGATATTTTTCTATTGATTGTCAGAAAGTGGAAGGGAGGGGGAGAAACAGAGAGGAACATGGATATGAGACACATGGCTTAGTTGCCTCCTGCAGGTGCCCAGACCAGGGCCAGGATCAAGCCTGCCACCAAGGTACATGCGATTGATCAGAATCAAACCTAGGCCTGACTGGTTTGGCTCAGTGGATAGAGCATCGGGCCATGGACTGAAAGGTCTCAGGTTCGATTCTGGTCCAGGGCATGTACCTTGATTGCAGGCTTAATCCCCAGAAGGGAGTATGCAGGAGGCAGCTGATTGATGTTTCTAACTCTCTCTTTCCCTTCCTCTCTGTAAAAAGTCAATAAAAATAAATAAATAAATAAATAAATAAATAAATAAATAAATAAATAAAAAAGAATCGAACCTGTGACTCTTTAGTACACAGGCCGACACTCTATCCACTGAGCCAAACCGGCTAGGGCAGCAGGCTAATTTTTAAGTTGATAATTTTGTATGGCCAGCGAATGATGTTATAAATATCCAAATAGCCCTTGGCAGAAAAAAGGTTTCCACCCCTGCTCTCCCACTCTGGCGGATCTCGAGCACCATAGCTCCCCTGTGCTTACCCTAGTAGTCCAATAACATGTGACTTTAATCTAGGTTGTTGTTCTTTTCTGATTCTGCCACTCCTAGCTGAGCAACCTTGAGTAAGTGACTCAGCCTGTACCTCAGTTTTCTCATTTGAGAAATGGGTAGGGTACCTACTTCATAGGGCTGATGTAAATGTAAAACAGGACTCAAGCCCTGGCCAGTGTTTGCAGTGGTTAGAGCATTGGCCTATGCATTGAAAGCTTGCAGGTTCAATTCCCTGGCCCCTCCGGCACATGCAGGTGGCAACCAATTAATATCTCTCTCTCTCTCTCTCTCTCTCTCTCTCTCTCTCTCTCTCTCTCACACACACACACACACACACACACACAAACACCCCTCCCTCTCTTCTACTCTCTCTAAAAAAAAATCAATGGAAAAATAACCTCAGGTGAGGATTAACAATAATAAAGAATAAATATAACAGAGCTCAAAGCAAGTACTCCACCACCTTCATCATCATAGTTATAGCCTCTTATTTTCCCATTTTCTGCAGTCCAAGAACAACAAAGGAATTCCATTGCGCCCTCCTGTTGCAACGCCCAGTACTGCATCCCTCCAGAAGCAACTCATTACATTACTCCAGGTTGAAAGGTTAAGTTACAAAATATATATATAAAGTCAGTTCAAAATAATTTAAAACAAAAGAGAACTAACCTACTGGCCACAGTTGCCTTTGAACTTGCTGTGCCCTCACTCTTCCCCCTTCCTCTCTCCCCTCCCCCATCTCTTTCTTGATATTCAAACCCCAATGTCAATGCCATACAGGGAGCCTTTCCAGATTCTCTATTCAATACTAAGTACCAACTGTGTGCCAGACCATGTCTCAGGCACTAGAGATACTGAGATAAAGACCTCTTCCCTCGAAGCTGGCATTCCGGTGAGGGATTCAGAGAATCTACAAACTTAAGTGTTCCACAGAGCATGTCAGGTGGTGGTTCGTGCTAAGATTAAAGTAAAACAGGGAATGAAAGAGAAGGCTTGTGGGGTGTCATCTTAAAGTGTGAAATGGGTGTGATGTTTGAGTTGAGACTTGAAGAATGAGATGGAATAGGCCATGGGGATATCAGAGGGAAGAGCATTCTAAACAGAGGGAACAGCAAGCACAAAGACCCTGAGGCAGACCCTTGACCTGGGGGGGGTGGGGGGTAGGCTGTGACTCCAGTACCTAAATCCAAGTGTTCAATAAAGATTGCATAAATGAAAGCCCAGCTATGGATGAAACGATGCCCTTTGGGACTATTAACCTCCTCCTCCTGGTGGCTTCATTCCTTCAAGAGGTTGTCTAGGATGACAGCTTCAAATGCCACTCAAGATCCAAAAGTCTGTTTCCCAGGATTCCCTGCAAAAGTCCTTCCTGCCCACTCCCCAATCAGTAGCAAGCCCAAGACTGGAAGGTAGATGTGGTTTAGGACTAAGTCATTCCCCACCCAGACCATATCCAGAGGGGAGAGGGAGAGATCAAGGGACCCCTGGGACTGTGGCAGAGTGTGGAACTCCCCGCTCAGAGCACCTCTGAACTTCCTAGAGCTGAAGTGGCCACCCCATCAGGGGAGCAGCCACTGGGCTGAAGGGCAGACAGAATGCAAAGGCAGCCACCTTTGGAAGGAGCCTGCTGAGGACAGGCTCCCAGCAGTTCCTAGGTAATGGAGGGCCCTCTGTCACGGCCAGAGCTGTTCCTCTGGGAGGCTCAAGCCCCGGGAGCAGGGTGGCCTGGGATGATGATGGGGTGCAGGGGGAGCTCCAGGAGACTGGTATTTGTCTGGTACCTGCTATATGCATGAGCCCTGGCCTGTCATTCCAAGTTGAGGACAAACAAAACAAACGTGTCCTGATTGAACCTCACCCCAGGGGCCCTTTAAAGGCACCACTACCACCACAGATGAGGCAACAGGCTCAGAGAAGGCTAAGGGCAAGGCCAGGCTCTAACTAGCTCTCTAGGGGCCAGGCCTGGGAAATGCCTGGAACTGTGAACTCTGCGAGTCACCCCCTTAACCCCTCCAGGAGGACCAGCTCCTGGCAAGGCACCTGGAAGCCTGTGGGGCAACTGGCCACGAAGGTTCCTTTCTCACCCCTTCCAACTGCTCAGGTCATCCCCATTCACGCATTAGCTCCTCCTCTTTTTAGTACTGAGCCAGTTTTCCCACCACAGCCCTCCCCCTCAGCTTTCACCCAACACCCCTCCCCCATCTTTCACTCTCTCCCTCTCTGTCCTCAGTTTCTTCTTCCGAAAAATGGGACTGGCCTAGTGGCCCAGAGCAGGTCCAACCCCAGAGGGGAACTCAGAGAGGGCAGGAAAAATTTAGGTGGATTCAGCCGCCCTGGCACAGCGCCGGGCACACGGGAGGCGCCCATTAAGTGCTTGTTTGAAGGAGGACTAGCTCTCAATAAATAACAGCTGTTGTCGAGGCTGTTGATGCAGGCCAGGCAGCGGGCTCTACCCTCCCCCACCCGACCACCCCTCCTCCCATTTCTTTCGCACCCCATTCCTTCCCCTAACCCCCGACCCGATCGGCATCCTCCTCCAGGCCCTCACCTCCTCCCCCATTTCCATGCAATCTCCCCCTCCCCCAACCATCCGGTTCCCCTTTCCCTCCAGGTGCCCCTTACCCCCACCCAATTACTCCTCCCTCCCACTCCCCCTCTAGTCTTCCTCCCCTCCCCCGCCCTCCCACCTTCTTCTCCCTTCCACCCCCCGCCCGCCCTTTTCACCCCTCCCGGCCCATCTTTGCCCTCCCACACCCTCCCCTCCCATACTCCCGTCCCCACGGCGGGGCGCCAGGCCCAGCGGGGGCCCGAGCGCCCGGGTCCCTGGCTCGGGTCCAGCCCGCGGCCCAGGACCGGCGGCGGCGGCGGGCGGGGTTCTGGAGGCGCGCGGTTTGGGGGTTTTTTATAACCCTGGCCGGCGGCTCAGGAAGTGCCGTCCCGCGCCCCCTCCCCCGGCCACGCCGCCGCGCTCGCTCCCTCCTCCCGCCTCCCTCCTCCCGCCTCCCTCCTCCCTCCTCCCTCCTCCCTAGCCCGGCCGGCGAGACTGCGGCGGAGACGCGACTGAGGCCCGGCGGGCGGGCGGCCGGCCGCGGGTAAAGGCGCTGGGGCTCGCGGGCCGGACGGGGGGTGCCTAACTTGGGGGACTTAGTGTGTCTGTGTGGGATGGGGACGGCCATGGGCATCGTCCCGCTGCGGGTAGTGTTGGTGTGCCATGTCCCCTGGCGTGTGCGACGCTGAGTTCAAGTGAGCAGCGGGTTGTGGGGTGTGTGTGTGTGTGTGTGTGTGGACATCCACGTATGTGTAAATGAATGTGCTTCTGCATGTGTGCGTCTGCATGGAAACGTGTGTGTGGTTATGTGGGGGTGTTGTTTGTCTGCCTAAGTGTGAGTGTAAGCCAGCGTGTGTGCATAAATTGTGTGCTGTGTGTGTCAATGTCTAGTTGAGTGTGTGTCTCCAAACATCTCTCTCAGATGTGTGTGAGTGTAACTGCAAATACCTGTATGTAAGTGGTCTGGGGTGTGTGTCAAGGTTTGTGGGAGTTGGTTACTTTGTCCCTGGTCTGGTTGTGTGAATGAGTGTACATGTCTATGTGTGCAAGCCTGGTGTGTGTGTGTCTGTTTGTCTTTAGGTTGTCTGTGTATTTCTGTGTGTGCACATAGGGCTGGAGAGTGTGTAGTTGTGTCTCAGGGGTGTATGTACTGAGTGTGTGAGTGGGTGGGGGGGGTCCTTTGTGTGTCTCTGGTGTCCAATTGTTGGTCCGCAGCTGCGCAGGTGGGGTTGCCCAGAGTGTGTGTCGCTGCCAGTGTGCATTTGTGTGTCTGGGTGTGAGAGTGGCACCGCCCACTTCCCCCAAGTTGGTCAATGAGGCCACTCTGTCTCAGGGTGTCTCCAGCCCATCCGGCTCCAGGCCTTTAATTAGCGGCTGGTTAGGGGGACCCACTGGGTTGTGGGTAGGGTGGGGTGGGCAGCCAGCCTTTGTCTGCTGGCCTCACAGGGTCTGCCTGGCCAAATGCGCAGCGCCGGGAGGCAGCTGGCAGCCTGGGCTGGCGAGGCCTCTGCCTGGGCAGCTGAGGTCTTGGCCTCCACAGGGAGGCCCAGCAGCCCTGTCCTGCTAGCTGGCCCAGGAGGTCTGGGTGTGGAGCCACAGGTCCCTCCAAGATCCCGGGGAGGGGATGGAGTCTCTGTTTCCGGGCCTTTTCCGCGGCATTTCCTCCTCCAGCTGCTGGCAGCCTCCCCCAGACTGCCTGCCTCCCTCCTGCCTTCTGGGAGGAGGGGCTGGGGGTTTGGCCGGCCTGGGTATACACACACACACACACACACAGCCACACCGGCACACACCCGCACAGAGTCACACACACACCACAGAAATCCCCTCACACTCTTGCAGCCACACACACACCACAGAAATCCCCTGTTGACATCTGTTGTCCCAGCCAGGCTCAAGCCCTGGAATACCCTCTCCTATCCCAACGCCCGGGGCAGGTCACACTTCCTAGCCATCCCGCAGATTGGGCCTCTGTCCCAGGTGTTCTCCCCTGCCTTGCCCCACAGACACCTGTGTGCCCTCCCCCTCCAGGCCCCTATCTCCCCTTCCTCCACCCACTTATGCTGGATCCTTCAGCACTGTCCCCCATATCCCACCTGAACTGGAAGCAAAAAGAGGGTGTGAAGTTGTTGGGAGGAGGTGGTCAGCCTCAGAACAGGGATGAGGATTTGAGGCTAGAGCAGGAAGAGAGGCAAAAAGATAGAGCAGCCAGGATGAGAGCTACTGAGCCACTTAGGGAAGAAGATTCCGCACCACAGGCGGAGGAGGAAGGACAGGAGTGGGAAAGGGTTCCAGCCTCACTTGTAATGAAAATGCTGCCACCTTAGCATGGGGGAAGGGCCTTAAGACAGTGGGGTTCCAGGGGAGTCCACCAGGAAGGGCTTTGATCCCAGAGCTGGTCCTTAGGGTGCAATAGGGGAGAGGAGGCAATCGGAAGAGGGAGGAGCTGGCAAAAGTAGAGAGGAGGGCCGAAACCGGTTTGGCTCAGTGAATAGAGCGTCAGCCTGTGGACTGAGGGGTCCCAGGTTCCATTCTGGTCAGGGGCATGTACCTCGGTTGCGGGCACATCTCCAGTGTGGGGCGTGTAGGAGGCAGCTAATCGATATCTCTTTATCGTCGATGTTTCTAACTCTCTATCCCTCTCCCTTCCTCTCTGTAAAAAATCAATAAAATATATTAAAAATATAAAATGGAGAGGAGGGAGATTAGAGCGGTGGGAAAAGGAAGGATAAAATCCAAGAGGAGGTTCAGAGAGAAGGGCAGAGTTTTCTCAGTGACCCCTAACTCCACGCCCAGCCCAGCTTCTCTTCCTTGCCCTCTCCCTGCCCAGGCTCTGAAGAAGAAACAGGCCCAGAGAGGCTGGTGCACAGGGATCTGACACCGTGTCACTAACTGAAGCCCCCAGAGGTAAAAAAAAAAAAAAAAAAAAAACAGCAAACCAAGCAGTAAACCTAAGCCCCGCTAAAGGGAGCAGCTGGGTCACAGAATGCCAGAGAGTGAGCTCCCCATCACTGGAGGAGTCCAAGCAGAAGCGGGAAGTGTTGGCTTCTATGTCAGTATCTTAGAGAAAACCTGGCTCTATCCCTCTGGAGCTGAACTGCCCTGTTTGGGGATCAGCTCCCAGACTTGGCCAGGCTGCAAAGAAAACAAGACAGTGTGTGATTAAGAGGGAGGAGGGTGGAGACAGAAGGGACAGGAGGGTTTGGCACAGAGTGGTGGCCCAAACTGGTGTCTGAGTAGGTTGGCCGGGGCAGATAGCAGCAGAATCCTGGAGCTCCCAGGAAGAATCTGAAGGGAGAGGAAGCAGGACAGGGGCTAGCTGGAAATGCAAGATTGAAGAGACATCGCAGGGACCCAGATCATGCTGTAAGGGATTCCAGTTCTGCTGGCGTGGTAAATAGTGTTATCTATGGCAGAGCATCCAAAGGCATAGCCAGGGAAATGGATGGGGAAGGAGGAGCCAAGCCTTAGCCTCAGGTTTAATCTGGGCCGAAACTTAACATTGACCTGCCTTAAGAATATCCTTTGCCAGTTTCCTGTGCTGGCCTCCTGCCCCCTGTATTCGAGCCTTGTGGTCCAAGATCCACCCGCTCCTCCCTGCCTCCAGGCCTTTGACCCTGCTGTTCTCTGCCTGGTGCACTAGCTCCTGTCTCTTCACATGGTTGGTTTCTTCTCATCCTTCGCACCTCTGCTTCTGAGTTTCCTCATTATTTCTTCTAGATAACGTATCACATCTGAACTCTTTATTTACTTGTCTGTCATCAGTCTGTCATCGGCCCAAAAAGGCAGAGCAGGCATTGTGTCCCTAACATGCTCAGTCATTACCCAATAAATGGATCCTCCCAAGGTTATTGCAGAAATGAAGTGAAATTGCTCAGGCCTATAGCAGGCACATATTAGGTGCTCCACTGAGCCAAGATTGTAGGGAAGATTTGGGATGGGAACAGGGAGCTACTTGGTAAGGAAATGCATTTGAAATCTCCCAACCATGGGAGATGTCTTGAGCATCCTTCAGGCTGGGAGTAAGGAGCTGCAGGTCCCCCTGTCAGCCTGGTGAGGGGACTGACCCAGCTCCTCCCCACCCCAGGACCCCAGTGATGCTGCCCAGGCTGTGAACAGGGAAGGCGGCACTGTGGGGGCTGCCGGCAGCCGGGGCAGGGGAGAGACATGTGGACACGTGGTCTCTATGGCTCCTGCCTGCCAGATCCTCCGCTGGGCCCTCGCCCTGGGGCTGGGCCTCACATTCGAGGTCACACACGCCTTCCGGTCTCAAGGTAGGGGTGGTTCAGGGGCGTCGGTGGGGAGGGAGCAAGAAGCTAAGGAGGGATCAGTGAGACTGGGACTGCAGTTGTCGGGGGAGGAGAGTGGGGAGGCCCTGGGGTCAGGAAGTCCAGAATCTTGCAGCTGGTGGCCTAGATTCAGGAGCCAGTGGGGCTAGCATCACTTGCCCTACAGACAAGCAGCCAGGACACAGAGGTCCTTCCCAGGACCCATCCCAGGCCTCTGATCCTCACCTACAGATGAGTTCCTGTCCAGCCTGGAGAACTATGAGATCGCCTTCCCCACCCGAGTGGATGACAACGGGGCACTGCTGGCCTTCTCGCCCCCTGCCCCCCGGAGGCAGCGTCGGGGCACAGGGCCTGCAGCAGAGTCCCGCCTCTTCTACAAGGTGGCTGCACCCAGCACCCACTTCCTGCTGAACCTGACCCACAGCTCGCGCCTTCTAGCAGGACATGTCTCTGTGGAATACTGGACACGGGAGGGCCTGGCTTGGCAGAGGGCTGCCCGGCCCCACTGCCTCTATGCTGGCCACCTGCAGGGCCAGGCTGACAGCTCTCGTGTGGCCATCAGCACCTGTGGGGGCCTGGTAAGCAGAGGATTCTGGGAGGCAGGGAGGAAATGCCCATGAGTTTAGGAGTTAAAAAAAAAAACAAACTTCTAAATATAAATCAGAGGAAATCATAATGGAAATATTCAAGGCATTTTGAGCTAATCAAAAGGATTAGCTAATTTAGGGTGTAGCTAAAGCAGTGCTTAAAGGAAAATGAATAGCATTAGATCAGGCTGAAATATAATCAGCTAAATATCATTCTTAAGAGATTATAAAAGGAATAGCAACCTAAACCCAGGAAGATAAAAAGGAACAAAATAAAGAGATGACCCCAGGGGTCCTGGGGACCAGGAACTGATCCATTCCCTCTGTCCCACTTCCCCCACCTATAGCATGGCCTGATTGTGGCAGATGAGGAAGAATACTTGATTGAGCCTCTACAAAGTGGAGCCAAAAGGGGCCGGGGCCCAGAGGAGAGTGGCCCCCACGTGGTGTACAAGCGTTCTTCCCTGCGTCACCCCCATCTGGACACAGCCTGTGGAGTGAGAGGTACATCTGTCTCTGGGGATGGGCGAAGGGGCCGCACAACACCTTTACCATAAGGCAGAGAGGTAGACAGCAGTGTCTGTTATCCAGAAGGTTGGCAGGCAGCTATGTGAGGGGAGGATTGGCATCAGTCAGACAGCCATGCTGTAAGGAACAGTGGGGAACAGCCCATCCATCACTGCCATAGTCCAGTGGTCCAGCAGGGGACAGGTAGCTGGATAGAGCCACACAGGTGCTTGGGGATAAAATCATCTCCAGGATTACTGCTTGGCTAGAAAACTATGGCTGTCTGGTGGGATTGCAAAGCTCTGGGACATTCAGTGGTTGTGTAACTGGAGAGGCTGAGAGTAGGATACTATGGCAGACAGACAACCACGATCAGTTGGACAAACAGAAAGCTGGATGGGGTCACAGGCTAAGGCACAGTCAGTCATGCAGTAAGGCCACCATCAAAGCAGCTGTTTTGTTTGTAGCCAAACAGTTGTGCGGTGTATTAGAAAGCTTCATATTTGGAAGGCCAAGAAAACATACCATTACACAGTTCCAGCAGTGAGTCAAGCCGGTAGTTGTCACGGTGTACCTGGCAGTGGTTCAGCCAACCAGTTTGGCAGTAGGGTAGCCACATCGTGTAGAACCAGATATCCACTTAATGGAGCATTTCTAGAACCAGACATTGGACAACTGGGATACTCACTAGCAAAAGAACAAGGTATTTGCTGGCCCATTTGGGCAGGTGGATCAGCATACAGGGAATTGGACCAAAAGAGCAAACAGCCTAATGACCAGAAATTATCCATCCAGACGAGAAACCATGGAAGGGGCGGCCATGGTGGCTGCGCACCCTGAAGCCGCCACCTGCCAGGCCCCTGGGCAATGAAACAGAGCGCAGCCAGCTGGGTTTGAAGCGCTCCGTCAGCCGAGAGCGCTACGTGGAGACCCTGGTCGTGGCTGACAAGATGATGGTGGCCTACCATGGGCGCCGAGATGTGGAACAGTACGTGCTAGCCATTATGAACATTGTAAGTGCCTTCCCCTCCCAGGGAATGAAGCCCCGAGAACCTGGAGCCAGCCTCCAGAGGACAGGAAAAGGGTGTCACCATCCCACCCCCACCTGCTGCCTGAGGCCAGAGAAACAGAATGGAGGGGGGACAGGGAAAGAAGGGAAGACTGCAGAGCCCAGTGCCTAGGAGCATGGACTCTGAAGCCAGTTAGCCTGGGATGAAATCCCAGCTCTGCCACTTTTTAGTTGTATGCCCTTGGACCAACATGCACCACTGCCTTGGTTCACTCATATGTAAAATCTATATATATAAAAGCCTAAGCAACCAAACAACCAAACGACTGAATGACCAGTCGACCAGTTGCTAGGACATGCAGTGACCACCAGGGGGCAGATGCTCAATGCCAACATCCTGCAGCTCCTCTCCCCCAACCAGCCGGCCCCCTCAATTAGCCCCAATCGCTGACCAGGCCAAGGGACACACCCATGCATGAACTCATGCACCGGGCCTCTAGTGAGGATAATCGTAGTATTCGATTCATAAAACAAAGGTGGCTGCAATGACTAGATAAAGCACTGGGTACACAGTAAGTTTTGCATAATTGTTTGCTATATAAAAATCAGCATGCAGCTCGCAGGTACGTGTTAAGGTTACCAGTATACACATGGGCACACATCTGTATGCATGTAGAGTTCTCACTCATACACTTGGCTGTGGATTCACACAGCTGACCCACATTCAGAGCCGTATTAGATCTCAAGACTCTGGGCCCCTCTAAGTCTCCGTTTACCCCTCTGTAAAATGGGTTTGTAACAGTATCTACAACAGAGCATGAGAGTTGGAGAGAGGGAAGCCAGATAGAGCAGTTGGCACATAAGAAGGGCTTGATGGTGGTGTTCTTGTGTCACTGAAGCAAAAAGGAAAAGAAAAAGTTCAGCAGACAGATGGCTCCATGTACACATGACAGCGTATCTGATTCCATCACTTTCTTCCTCAGTCCTTCTTCTTTCCCATAGGTTTTCAATGTTTCCTAACACCTGCTAGGGTTTCTGTGGGTTTCCACTTTGGGGCATTAATATGCTAGGGCTCAGGATCACTGCATGGTGTGACCTGCATCATTTGTGCCCCTCAGCCCTGGGCTACATCTTCCTTTCTGCTGACCACTATCTCTAGAGCTTCCTGCCCCCACACTTCTACCCTTTTGTAGTGATGCTCAAATTGGTGTCTTTAGATGGCCATGGAATGAGGCACTTCCCTCAGGCCATCGCTGGGCAGAGATGCTCAAGGCAGCCAAGGGGTTGGCAGGGGAGGGATGAAGGGAAGAAAAAACAAAACAAAACAAAACTGACTAGCTTTGCAAGGTGAGTCAGAAAGAAATATACTAGCAAGCAACCAGTACTTTGCAGGCAGGCTTACCAGGCTTGAATCCCACTTATGACACCTGCCAGCTGTGTTTTCTCACCTCTCTGTACATCAGTTTGCTCATCAGCAAAATGGGAATAATAGTACCTAGTCATGCAAAAGATATATGAACAGACTTAGCCTGAGTTTGGGCATACAGTAGGAATTTGATTAAGCGAGCTATTGTCATTGTATTTTCATTGTTTGCTACTCTGGGCCCCTCTTAAGACTCCGTTTCTCTTGTTTCTTGGAGGTCAGGTTGCCAAACTTTTCCAAGACTCGAGTCTGGGAAACATCGTTAATATCCTGGTAACACGGCTCATCCTGCTCACAGAGGACCAGGTGCGGGGGGGAGGGGGAGAAGGAGGAGGCCCACCCCTTTCCCTGCACACCAGTGCCACCTGCCCTCTCTGGGGTGGCTGGCGCCATGCACCTCACTCTGTCCATCCTCAGCCCACTTTGGAGATCACCCACCATGCTGGGAAGTCCCTGGACAGCTTCTGTAAGTGGCAGAAATCCATTGTGAACCATAGCGGCCATGGCAACGCCATTCCAGAGAACGGTGTAGCCAACCATGACACAGCGGTGCTCATCACGCGGTGAGGTTTGGGGAGGCCTCTAAGATGTGGGCCAGGGGAACGGGTAGTTTAGGGGACCATGCAGGTCCAAGCAGAGGATCACCTGCTAAATGGAGAGGCTGGGACTGTTCAGCTGCCCGCTTGGGGAGCCAGAGATGGGAGGGGCAGCTGGGAGCCTAAGAATCTGGGAAGGCGGGTATTGGGCCATTTGAGTGCTAGTGCACTCCTTCACTCATTCTATCAGTCAGTCATCACTCATGTACCCCATTATCCTCATGGCAAGCTGGAGCCAGGGCATGAGGCTTCGGGTGAGAGGCAGGAAGCACTCCCAAGCAGAACTTAACCCCCAGAGACAGGCATGGTGGCATCATCGGGGCTTAGGGAGGCAGCCCAGCTTCCTCATCGCCACCCTCTCCTTCCACAGCTATGACATCTGCATCTACAAGAACAAACCCTGCGGCACTCTAGGTACCCATGCCCCTAGGTTTCTGGCACCTAGGAAGGCAGTGGGCTGGGTGGCCCTGGCTCTGGTGAGGGTGGGGACCTGGCAGGGTGGATGGGGCCAACCAACACAGCCCTGAGCCCCAGCCCCACCCCACGTGCCCATTTCCCAGGTCTGGCCCCTGTGGGAGGGATGTGTGAGCGTGAGAGAAGCTGCAGCATCAATGAGGATATTGGCCTGGCCACAGCATTCACCATCGCCCACGAGATCGGACACACGTGAGGCTAGGGGACACAGGAAAGGGAGGATAGGAGGGTCCAGGCAGGTTTATCGGCACCCAGCAGAACTGATACTCCTCTCCCCAGGTTTGGCATGAATCACGACGGCGTAGGGAATAGCTGTGGAGCCCGAGGCCAAGACCCAGCAAAGCTCATGGCTGCCCACATTACCATGAAGACCAACCCATTCGTGTGGTCATCCTGTAGCCGCGACTACATCACCAGCTTCCTGGAGTGAGGATGGACCTGCCTTTCCTGCCTAGAGGCTCACACTCGTGTTGTGGGGCGGGGGTCCCCTGCATATCAGGGCTGCCTCTGAGAAGGGTTGTATCGCCTGCAGGGGCTGCTCCCCGGGACCCCACCCAGCCGGACCCCCTGAGCTCTTGGCCTGCAGCCCCCCAGCATGACAGCTGCTTTCCTCTTGCCACAGCTCGGGTCTGGGGCTCTGCCTGAACAACCGGCCCCCCAGACAGGACTTCGTGTACCCAACTGTGGCGCCCGGCCAGGCCTACGATGCCGATGAGCAGTGCCGCTTCCAGCATGGAGTCAAATCGCGTCAGTGTAAATACGGGGTAGAGAGAGCCTTCCTGCTTTCCTTCCTGGGAGGGGAGGGGGTTGCAGGTGTGGGTGACTCTACATGGGCACCCCCATCCCAGGCAGTGGGTTTGGGAGAGCCAGGAAGAGTGAGCCCCATGGGGCACAGAGGGGTCTTGGGTTATACAAATGTCACAATCAGACAAGAGTGGGACATGAGTGGGATCTCCTGGCTCTCCAGACCCCTGATTTGGAAACTGGGCTGAGGAGACTGGGAGGCCATCCTCTGTGCAACAGGACTGGAGTCCCAAGAGCCCTAACTGGCCTTTTTTAACTAAACATTCAGACATGGTGGAAATAGTTTCCCTGGGGAAGAACCATTTTCCCCACTTGACAAAGAACTGAACACCCTGTTGCACTCCCCACATCCCCTCCTGGCCAGTACACAGATCTGCTGGCCCCAGTCCTTTGCTAGATGAGCTCAGAACCTCATTACTACTCCCCAACTCTTTCCTGAGATTTAGACTCAGCTCCCAAAGCCCTAGCTATGCATAAAGAAGTCAGCTAGGGTCCTTCTCCCAGCTTCCCCCAGGAAGCTGGAGCCTGCTGGCCTCCTGCTTCAGCCACCAAGGGCCACCAGCTCAGCTGAAGCCTGCCCCTCTACTGCCCAACACCCCTAATTCGCAAAACATGCTGCCTGTCTCCTCACAGCCTCGGCCCTAGTAGCCTGACCCAGTCCTAATATTCCACACACTCCAAACTCAAAAAAGGTCAGAGTTTGCAAGGCCATGTCCAACCTAAGGCCATGTTAACTCAAAACAGGGAGTAGGCAGCTGTTAACATGCTCTCATTTCATTTCAGTGCAAGACAAGGAGATAAACCCTGGATCAATTTATATGTAATTGACATTCCTGTCTTGCCCCAACACCCTGACTTGACTGGTGACTATAGGACTCTCTAATGAATTCCAAAAGAATTCTGAAACTCCCTGGAGCATTTGCTGCGCCCAGGGTATCCTGACAATGATAACAGCAGTTGGCATTTACTGATCACTCACTAGATGCTAAGTATGTGATATATATCATCTCATTTAAGCTCCTCATGGATCCTATTATCCCCACATTACAGATGGAGACACTGAGGTATGGGGAGAGTGCTTTCCCAGAGTTGGTATTTAAATCCAGGTCTCTCTAGGACCAAATTTTATAGAGGTGGGGGAGGGGAGGAAGTGCCAGGTCACAAACATGGATCAGTGCTAGCTGTAGGTTAAGTTGATTCTCCCATTTATTTTTCCAAAGAATGTGTTCCTTGCCCTCCTGGCAAAGGGCAATTGTTGACTACATGTAAATTGGTTAATATGTGGGCTTACCTAGTGTCTGGTCCAGAGTTAGCTATGGCCATGGTTACTCTGTAGCAGGGCATCTGTGCAAGCCCTTTCATATCTATTTTGTCACATACCTTTCAACCTTTTATGTAGGCAAGGCCCATCTAGTACATGAGGAAACTGTAGCCCAGAAGGACCAAATGTGTTGCAAGTGAGTGGCAGGGTGGAAGCATCCATATAGTCCACTGTGTGTCCTTGTGAGGAGGGAAAGCCGGGCTGGGATAAGCACTCTCTCCAGGAGGCATCAGAGCACGCGATGTTTTTACAAATGGCTGGGAGGACACAGCCATGTGAAGCCAGAAGATCAGGCTGAGTTTTTAGCTGAGAAGTATCCTCTGAAGGGGCAAAAGGCAGGGACCCTGGTGGGTGTTTGAGGGAGATCTCAGGACAACCCTCCAAATGTTTCATGTATGTACAGGTTTCTCACAGAAGCTGACCCAGAAAAGGTCCCTTCCTGTGACTACTAAGGGGTCCAATGCCAAACCTCTGAGGTTGGAAGAATTACTTTCTCAGAGGGGATTACATGTGATTACAAACAGGAGACTGAAGGACCCTGGGGCCTGGGGCAGGATGGGAGTGAGAGAGGCTACCTACGATGATTTGGCCACACCTAAACTCAATGGTGCTTGTCCAGTGATATTAACCTGGACCTAAAGGATTAGAGTGACTTCCTGGGATGGTATAGGACTTGCTGCTAGGTCCTGGCCCAGCTCAAGCAGGATTCTGAGGAAAATTCCACACAGATCCAACCTGGCCTTGTCCTCTCCCAACCCTCCATAGATTAAAATCTTTGAGGACGTACCCAGTTTAAGTGAAGGGAACAAGAAGAACTACCTACTGGAGAGAAGTTAGAGATGCGGCCCTTGACTTGAGCCATCTTCCAGGCGTGGGCTGCTTTGCCCATCCCAGAAAGGAATCCAAAATCCTCCCTCTACATTCCTCAGCAATCCCACGTTTCCTGCTAGAAACTCAGGAGATGCCCAAGACTGAACTAATAAGGGATTACATCATAGACCCTTCAGTCAATGGACCGAGCTGATAATCAGGCTGCCCTTTAGTAGCTGTATAACCTTCAGCAAGCGACTTGGTCTGGCCTCAATTTTCTCCCGGTAAAATTGGGAGAAGGATGACTATGGGAATGTATGCCACACATAGGTGTTCAGTAAGTGCAGTGCATATGTAGGCAGAGAGGAGGGACTGGGCCATACCCTGCTACAGTGTCCAAGAAGATTCCTTGAGACCCAGGGCCCCACTGCCCAGCCGGCAGTGAACCTGGGTCCTCCTGAGGGAGGAGGGCGAGCTTGAGCGGGCATCTCGGCCGCAGGAGGTCTGCAGCGAGCTGTGGTGTCTGAGCAAGAGCAACCGGTGCATCACCAACAGCATCCCGGCAGCAGAGGGCACGCTGTGCCAAACACACACCATCGACAAGGGGGTGAGACACAGGCCAAAGCCCGCCCCCTGTCCTTGGGCCACTCCCATCCCAAGCCTTGCTTCTAGGGTCACGTGGTCTATGGCCACGCCTGCTCCCTGCAGGTTCCGCCCCTAATGTGAGTCCACACCCCCACACCGTCTCCAGCTCCGCCCACACCACTGTCCCAGTACTAGCTTCACGCTCCTTGAACGTTGTGTCTGGCTCCCATGCCACACCCTCCATGCCATCTGTTTGCACCCTGGTCCTCGAACCCTACCTCTGTCCCACTTCAGCCCCATTCCAGGGGAGCTGAGACCTCTGGCTGGGTAGGAGGGAAGCACCAATCCCCGGAGTGTTTCTGAGCTGGATCCACCCCTCCCCATCTCACCCACAGTGGTGCTACAAGCGGGTGTGCGTACCCTTCGGGTCGCGACCTGAGGGTGTGGATGGAGCTTGGGGCCCGTGGACCCCGTGGGGAGACTGCAGCCGGACTTGCGGCGGTGGCGTGTCCTCCTCCGGCCGTCACTGCGACAGCCCCAGGTCAGTCCTCAGGAACTCCTGAGAGGAAATGGAGGGGGCCGCCCCTGCTTCCCCTGCCCTATCCCTCTCCTGTTCTCCCACCCTTTCCAGGCCAACCATCGGGGGCAAGTACTGCCTGGGCGAGAGACGGCGGCATCGCTCTTGCAACACTGATGTGAGTTCTCCCAAGCCGGTCCCTCGGAGGTGGGGTTGGGGGAGTCATCAATCAACTTTCAGGGAGCTGCCACAAGCCTTCTCCCCTCCCTGCCCCTCTGCGCCTGCCCCACCCACCCAGTCCAGTCTACCCCCAGCTTCTCTCAGGGGATCTGGCTCCTTCCCCCTTTTTTTTTTTAGTATATTTTTTTTTATTTCAGAGAGGAAGGGAAAGAGAAATAGAAATATCAATGATGAGAGAGAATCATTGATCGACTGCCTCCTGCACATTCACAACCCAGACATGTGCCCTTGACAGGGATCAAACCCCGGACCATTCAGTCCACAGGCTGACACTCCATCCACTGAGCCAAACCAGCTAGGACTCTGTTTTGGCATATATATGTATATTTGTATTGATTTTGGAGAAGGAGGAAGAGGGAGAAAACAATAAAAACATCAATGATGAGAGAGAATCATTGATTGGCTGAATCCTGCACATTCCTACTGGGCATCCAGCCAGCAACCCCAGCATGTGCCCTGACTGGGAATTGAACCGTGACCTCCTGGTTATAGGTCCATGCTCAACCACTGAGCCACACCAGCCGGACTCCTTCCAATTCTTTCGTAGATGAGTCTTCCACATCCCCTCTCTGCGTGACCCAGTTTCCCCAGAGCCTTGCCCCAAAGCTGTCTCTGAATTCCCTGACACCAGCCCAGTAGTCCTCTTCTGACCAGGGCTATTCCTCCTGTCTAAAACTCCCGCCTCGCCTGCATCATGCAGCCCTGCACTCCCAGCCTCCTCTAGGCTGCATCCCTTTTCTCGGCTTCTCTGCCACCCCTTTTTAATGCTGGGATCCCCCTGGCTCGTCCTGGTGTCTGTGTATCTCGTGAGCACACACAAGACTGCAGTGTGGAGTGCTAGGCGGGTGGAGAGCCACTGATGAGGGGTAGGCTTATGTTTCTGAGGGGTCCACATGCCCCTCGCACTCGCAAAGAGTTGGGCACCTTCCCCACTTTGCCTCGCTCCTTTATAGGTCTGCTCTCTCAAGAAAGGCCCCAGGTCTGAAACTAGAAACCCAGGCATCATCCCCAGCTTGCATCTGCCATCTAATGCATCACCCAGTCCCTCTCAAAGGCACCTGTCCCTCCAGCCCCACTGCCTGCACCTAACCCCCCGCCACCATCCAATGCTTCCCAGCCTCTTCCCTGGCCTCCCAGCCTCCCGGCCTCCAGCCTCACTCCTCCACCTCATCTCTGCTCTGAGCATTAGTTCTTCGCCCTAGGCCTCTGCCCTAACTCCATCCCTGGACACCTGGCCTCCCTCCCTCTCCCATCTTGTGCCCCTAGGACTGTCCCCCTGGCTCCCAGGACTTTAGGGAAATGCAGTGCTCTGAATTTGACAGCGTCCCCTTCCGTGGAAAATTCTACACATGGAAAACATACCGAGGAGGTGAGTCGGGGGCTGAGGAAGCCGTGCGAGCATCCAACAGCAGGTGGATACAGCATCTTGGGGTCTGCCCTGAGCCCTCCCCTCACTCAAGAAGCCAGAATGCCAGACTGAATGCTGGGAGCCCCCATTCCATCTACCTAGCCTGCCTAGTCTTCATGGACCTGGGGTCTGTCCCTCTTGGCCTCACCTCCCCCCAGGGAACAAGCGGGAGCCCCAGGGCCTCTTGGCCCTTGGTCTGATGGGACCATGCCCCCCAGGGGGCGTGAAGGCCTGCTCGCTCACCTGCCTAGCAGAAGGTTTCAACTTCTACACGGAGAGGGCAGCAGCCGTGGTGGACGGGACACCCTGCCGCCCAGACACAGTGGACATTTGTGTCAGCGGCGAGTGCAAGGTGGAAGGGACTTCCAGAGAGAGGGAAGGGATGGGGATGGAGGAATGGGAACCTCACTGATACTCCCACCACCGCTGCCCTCCCCAGCACGTGGGCTGCGACCGAGTCCTGGGCTCCGACCTGCGGGAGGACAAGTGCCGAGTGTGTGGGGGTGATGGCAGTGCCTGCGAAACCATTGAGGGGGTCTTCAGCCCAGCCTTACCTGGGGCTGGTAAGATACCCCTACTTCCTTGTCACACTCTTTCCTGGGCTGGGAGGCGGGGAGACCCCAAGAAGTCTTAAGAACCCAGCGATGCCCCAGATCAGGGTCAGGGACTGGCTTGGGCTCTGGAGCCAAAATCTTGGCAATCAATATATCTGAGGAGGTGGGGACCTAAATCTCTCCCCATGACGATGCTGGTTTCTGGGGAAGAGGCTATGCTCATGCGCAGGGTGGGGCCAGAGGCCAAAGGATGCCTGGCGGGCCCATCCAGGGGGACTTCTGGTGTGTGGTTCAGGTGCTAGTATAGAGGTCAGGCAGTTCAACCAGGACTTGGGACACATGTGGGCAGGGACAGCAGCTCTTAGGGGCCCATAAGCCAGGAGCCACTGCAAACACTACTCTGAATGCTAAGCCCACCATGTCACCCTGTATGGGTTGGGGTCTTCACAGCAGCCTCCTCTCTGCCCAGGCCTATACCTGCTGCTTACTGGGGTAGCGGGTGGAGGACGGGATAGATCAGGCCACATTGGTGGTTAGAGAGGCAGGTTCAAATCCCAGCCCAGCTACCTTCTATCTGTCAAACCTGGGCAAGCTGCTTTGCTTCTTCTGTTTTATTTATTTATTCATTTTTTAGCTTTGCTTCTTTGAGCCTCAGTTTTGTTAAGTGTGAAATGGGCATGACAACATCTACTTCATAGGGCTGGAGCTGGGGATGCAGGGGGATGCGCTGGAAGCACTTAACCCAGTAATGGCTAGCTGCTCTCATCCAGGGCTGCAGGCAAGCAGGTGTGGGAGGTGAGCCGAGTGGGTTACACCTGGCTTCCCTGTCCAGGATACCAGGAAGTCGTCTGGATCCCCAAAGGCTCCATCCACATTTTCATCCAGGACCTGAACCTCTCCCTCAGTCACCTGGGTGAGACAGAGATGAGGGAGTGAGGACTGGGGGTAAACTTGGCTGGAATTCTGACTCCTACACTCTCCCGCAGCCTTGAAGGGGGACCAGGAGTCCCTGCTGCTGGAGGGGATGCCCAGAACCCCTCAGCCCCATCGCCTGTCCCTGGCTGGGACTACTTTTCAGCTGCGACCTGGGCCAAATCAGACACAGAGTCTAGAAGCCCTGGGACCCATCAATGCATCTCTCATCATCATGGTAATGGTGGAGCAAGGTGCAGGAGGATGCTTGGCACCCTTTGGGGACTCCAAGCTTGACTTCCTTTTGATGCACCCTCCACCCCAGGTGCTGGCCAGGACAGAGTTGCCTGCCCTTCGCTACCGATTCAACGCACCCATCATCCGTGATGCACTGCCCCCCTACTCCTGGCACTACTCGCCTTGGACCAAGTGCTCTGCCCAATGTGCCGGTGGTGAGGGCAGGGGTGGGGTCCGGGGGGCACTAGTCACCCAACCTTCTGGAGGGGGCAGGGCTGAGTGGGCCTCTCACCTGCTCCCAGGCAGCCAGGTGCAGGCCGTGGAATGCCGCAATCAGCTGGACAGCTCGGCCGTGGCCCCCCACCATTGCAGTGCCCAGAGCAAGCTTCCCAGGAGGCAGCGGGCCTGCAACACTGAGCCCTGCCCACCTGAGTGAGTACCTGCCAGGGTGCAGGGGCGAGTGGCAAGTGCTGCTGCTATCAGAGAAGCATGTGTTCCCAGGATTGTGGGGACTGTGCTCCCCAAGGCAGAGCCAGGCCTCTCCTCAAGTCTGAGTGGCTGCTCCCTAGTCAAGTTCAGATAGTCCTTTATCCTTGGGCTGCAAGGCTTGCCTGCCCCAGGTGGGGGCTTGGGCCGCTCCGTTTCCATGACGATGCTGGTTGCTGGGGAGGAGGCTATGCTGGTGCGCAGGGTCAGAGTGCCCTGCCCTAAGCTGTTAGCCCCTGTGTCCCCACAGCTGGGTTGTGGGGAACTGGTCCCGCTGCAGCCGCAGCTGTGATGCAGGCGTGCGCAGCCGCTCTGTGGTGTGTCTGCGCCGCGTGTCCGCTGCGGAGGAGAAGATACTGGATGACAACTCCTGCCCGCAGCCACGCCCACCCATCCTGGAGGCCTGCCATGGCCCCATCTGTCCGCCGGAATGGGCCACCCTCGACTGGTCAGAGGTCAGCCGCCCCTTCCTACTTTGCCCACTCACTCCCTGTGCAGCATGTGGCAAGGGCTGGGTGCTGGGTGGCCCCTGAGGTACTCTCTGTAGTCACAAGTCCCTCCCGCTAGCCCTAGCGGACCACCCTCGACTGTTCCGAGATTACCCGGCCCCTCCTCACCATCCACTGGACCAGCAGCACCCTCTCGGCTCCCTGTGCGCGTGGGGAAGGAAGGGAGGACCGGCTACTAAGCATGAAACGCCCCCTCCAACTGCAGTGCACCCCCAGCTGCGGGCCGGGTCTCCGCCATCGAGTAGTCCTTTGCAAGAGCGCAGACCACCGTGCCACGCTGCCCCCTGCGCACTGCCCACCCGCAGCCAAGCCGCCGGCCACCATGCGCTGCAACTTGCGCCGCTGTCCCCCTGCCCGCTGGGTGGCAGGGGAGTGGGGCGAGGTAGGTGGCCACCCCGGGGGCTGGAGGCCAGGACAGGGGCGGCTGGGGAGTGGCTCATCCGAGGTGCCCCACAGTGCTCTGTGCAGTGCGGCCTCGGACAGCAACAGCGCGCCGTGCGCTGCTCCAGCCACACAGGCCAACCTTCTCGCGAGTGTGCTGAGGCCCTGCGCCCACCAGCCACGCAGCAGTGCGAGGCCAAGTGCGACAGCACGCCCCCCGGGGACAGCCCAGAAGGTAGGTGGGGCCAGAGGCCAAGGGATACTGGGCGGGCCCTGTCCAGAGGAAGCCCCTGGAGAGGGTGGAGTCCTGACCATTAGCTGGAGACCTTCCCCAACAACTGCATGCCCTTTATTTCCTCCAGACCAGCCTCACTATCCCCTCGCTACAGACATTTACTAAGTGCAAATGTATGCCAAGGGTTTTAGGCACCGGATCCTTTTTGGGAGCCCAAACTGGCGTTACTCCCCCTGCCACCTCCATGACCTTTGACTTACTCATCTCCGCCGATAACACATTATTTGTCTAACATTCTTTCTTTAAATCAGAGTTTCTAATCTCAGGTACTACTGGTGTGTTGGGCCACATGATTCTTTGTCATGGGTCTGCCTTGTGCATTGTAGGATATTTAGCAGTTTCCCTGACCTCTCCCTGCCTGATGCCAGTAGGACCCCTCCCCCCAATGGTGATAACCAAAAATGTCTCCAGACATCGCCAAATGCGCTCCCCGCCCTGAGGGGGAGGGTGAAGTCACATCCCCTTGAGAACCACTTCTTCAAATATACCCCTTTTCCCCCTATCAAAGTAGAAATGTTTGTACTTATTCCTGATCCAGGAACCAAACTGCCTGAGTTCACCTTCCACCTCTTCCCTTCCTTTCTCAACTGTGAGGGAGTGAAAAATATATTCACTTGAGAGGATGCCGCATTAGAGGGGTGGAATGAAATAATCCACGTGGAGCCCAGGGGCTCCGAGACCTGATTCCCAACCCCCTCCCGCCCTCTGCAGAGTGCAAGGATGTGAACAAGGTCGCCTACTGCCCCCTAGTGCTCAAATTTCAGTTCTGCAGCCGAGCCTACTTCCGCCAGATGTGCTGCAAAACCTGCCATGGCCGCTAGGGGACAAGCAGCCCCTGAGACACAGCTGAGCGCCAGCTTGGGGGTGGAGGGGACCGGCTGCAGCTAGCCAGTCTGAAGTAGCCCCCCAGGGCAGGAGCTGGGAGTGAAGGGTGAGATGGAGCGGAAATTATTTATTGGAAACCCATGCAGGACCCTGGCTAGGAGATGGAGAGGGACTGGCCAACCCCAGGGTCCTTCCTCAGCTCCTTTCCCAGTTCACAGTGAGATCCCCTCCAGGATGGGTCGGAGAAGGGAACGACTGTTTGACTTACCGCTTTTTTCACCCACCCCTAGGAAGCCCCTTAAGATCCCCCACCTTTGGTTGGAATACATACTGTGAAGAGTAGAGGTGGGGAAGGGGTCAGCCAGTGCCCTGATCCCCAACACTGCCCTTTCCCTCCACTCTGGGCTGGAGGGGGTCTATGTCCACCATGGGGAAAGGGAATTAGCAGGACTTCCTAACAGCCTCTGCTTGACAACACCAGCTACAGGGGTGGGTAAGAGGTGGGAAAATCCACCCCAACCTCTGCCGGGTTGCTCACCCCCATTGTGGTGCTACAGGCCCTGCCCTGGGGCCCACACACCCCTTGCCAGGAAGTGCTACATCAATAAAGTTCTGTCTTGTGTAGATTTGTGCACCTGGTGTGTGTGTGTGTGTGTGTCCCTAACCCAGACTGAAAGAAGCCCAGCAGCCTGAAAGGGGGCTTTTGCCAACACAAACTAAAGCCCAGTGACCTTAGGACAAATGCATAGCTTCTTGCAGAGTTTCTCACAGTCTCGGGGTCTGACACCTGCCATCCCAGCCACCAACGATCTTGGTCACTCTGAAAGCTCCAGGTACACCTGCCTTTGCTTGAGCTGTTTCCTCAGCCAGGTGTGCCTTCCCCTTCCCTCTTCATCTGGTTAGTTCCAACTTACCTGCCCTCAGCACAAGGTTGCCTTCCTTCGTGCCCAACAAAGTGGAGGTCCTCCCACCGAGGTATTCACCCTTAATGCCTGGAGGCATTAGCTGAGGTTTGCAGGTGCCAAACCAATCCTATGAGCAAAGGTGCACAAGCAGCTCAGAGAAAAGGTGCTGCCTCATATGTAGCCACGAGGGAAAGACCCATCTTGGCAACCTCTAGATAGGGTGCTGTGCAACCCTGGGCCACAGGCATTTCCCCTCCCCCTCCCTGCCGGGCTTCCCAGCAGCTGGGCTTCTGCTCCCCTCCCCACCTCCTGGCCATGCGGCACAGGGAGAGGATGACCTCTCAGAACTGCCATTTCCCTAGTTATCACCAGTATATGCCTACTGATTTCCCAGTGATCAGGACATGGGCCCACATTTTATGGGTCCCGTTTCTGCCAGATGCTGCTGGAGAGGCCTGCAACCCTGTTTTATGATGAGGAAATAGGGGACCCCAGAAGTAGCAGAGCTAGGGTTTAACTCCAGATCTGACCTCCAAAATTGGACCTTTCAAGTGCACCTGGCTCCTGGCACCTGCCACTCCCTTTTCCCTTCCCCTGACACACGGGCACATGCAAAGACTGCTCTAAAGGACCATCTGAGGCCGCTCTGGAAGCAGGTGTTCATTCAGGGATACCCAGAGAAGACCGGTGTCTGAAGTTTTATAGAGACCTTGGCAGCCCAAATGCTTCCTGGAGGCCACCTTGAACAGAGCAGACAGTACTGCAGACAACTGACCTGTATGCTCCTTCCTGCAACCCCTGTCCCCAGGGAGTTGGAGAAGGGGCCTTCTGGGGTCTGGCAGCTGCTTCCACCAACCCTTGACTCCCTTCAGGCTCAGAGCCCCAAGCAGCCAGCTCTCAGCCCTGCTAAGCTGCTGGAGCTCTCTCCCCGCCCCCAGGGCCTAGCTTCCCTCCACAGTAGCCACAGCCCCTCCCGCCAAAGGAAGTGAAAGGGGGAGCTTTTGTAAGAGGAACTAGGGCTGGGAGCCTGGTGAAGGAGAAGCAAGGCCATGACTGAACCACCCCCCAGGATCCCCTGAGCCTGCACCCCTACTACAACCCATTCAAGCGCCCCCTGGAACCCAGATACCACCCCACCATGGTAAGTCCTTCAAGGAAGTGGGCCTTGAAGTGCAGGGGTTTGGGGGTCCCAGTCAGGTGGAGGTGCCCTGGAGGCCACCATCAGAAAGTACAGCCATGTGAATGGGGCATGGCAGGTCGTTTAGGGGGTCCCTCCATGCAGCTCATGTTGCTCCCAGCATCCCTCACCAGAACCAAACTCCCATTTAATGGTGGACAGGATCCCAGAATAATGATGGGGGAAGAGGGAGCAAGAATGGAGGATGGAAGATGGCCTTGAGAGGTTACACGGTGTCTGCAAGGACAGGAACATACCCATTTCTTGGAGCTTAGGAAACCCGGTGTCCAGCTCAGTTCCGTGCCTTATCTCTCCATATGGTCCTGGGAAAGCCAAGTCCCCTCTCTGGGCCTTAGTTCCCACACAGGTCATATTTGGAAGTCGATCGAGAACCTCTCAGTTGGAACTTCAGAGCGTCTGTGGGTTTGACACAGGGGGAAGCTGTGTCAAATGGGTGGTGGGGTACAGTGATGGTGTAGTAACAGCATGCCTATGTGGGTAACAGGTGGGCTGGCTGTAGCAATCCCAGAAGCAGCTGTGAGATGCAGCGTATCTGCACCACCACTGTATCCTTCCATGTGAGAATGGCATGGAAGGCACTGCAGCCAAAGGCATCCTGACTGTGAGGGGGAGGTCTAATAGTGACTGTGGGGAGTCTGTCATAGTCATGGATTTAGATGCAACGGCATCAAGCATACACATTAAGGGAGAGGCTGTGCTGGTGGTAAGTCAGCCCCGCAGCTCCAGGCATCTGCAACCACTTCAACTTTCATTGTTTGTCATTCTGTCAATGAGGGCATATGGTTGGAACAGTCACAGAGTCGGTGGTGACAACTGCAGGACTTCTGGCAGTTGCAGCAATCAGCTGGCCAAGGTGGAGGCAGGGAGGTAGACCAAGAGCTAGCATCTGTGTTAGTTTGAGAGAGGACAACTTACTTTAGAAAGCTGATGACAAGTTGGGCGTCTTTGGCCAAAGATCCACCTAGGTAATTTACAACTAAGCCATCAGCTAGAGCTCTGGGCTTGTGACAGAAACTCATCCAAGAAGGAGCCAAGCCAGGAAGACCCAGAAGCTTAGATGGACAGGCTTTGATCAAAAGAACACAGAAATTATCTGCTACTTGGGAGAAAAGCAACCCCTCCCAAGGAAGCTGTGTGAAAAATGCTTAGTCAATGTTTGCTTGCTTGGTAATAGGGTCTGGGAAGGGCAAAACTCACCCCAGAACCACAGCCGAAAAAAAGAGTGGAACCCACCCATGAGGCCAATGCATCTGACATCTGCCTGGAGGAGTGATATGTGCAGGGAGTGTTGAAGGGTTTAGTGAAACAATGTTCATAGCTTATTTATGGCTGGAGTTAGTGATCAGTGTGTGGAAGTGACTCATTCTTAGTGATTGAGGAGGAGTTTCTGTTGAAAGATAACTGTTGAGCTGTTGGTTTGTTAGTGCCATTGGTTGTGATGATGTTGCTCTTGGTTGTTGCATGTTGGTGGTCACAATGGTTCTTGTGAGTGGGTTGGCAGTGGTGATGGTTGTTTTGGGTGCCAACTGGTGATGAACATAGATGGATGGTGGCTGATTGCTTTGATCTGGAGAGTAGACCCGTGGAATCATGGCAGTTTTTGGTCACGGTTATTCAGAGTTGGGTGACTGAAGATGATGTGTGTTTGCTGTTGGTAGTTCATTTTTCTTTTTTGGTAACATCAGCAGTAGTGATGTACTGGTGTTTTTTTGAAAGGGGTCTTGTTGTTTGCTGCTTCAGTGGTAGTTGGCTATGTGGTTGTGGATGATTAGTATGTGATCTTGATGGTGGTTAGTTATTATGGATTGCTGGTTTTAGGACAGGTAGACGGTGGGGACATTGGTAGCAGACTCAATCGTCATTTCATTTGATGTTGGTTGATGGTACTGCCATTGGGGTTATCAGCAGTTTATTTGATTTTGGTGGGGGTGAGGTGGGGTAAAAGATGCAACTTGTTGTCCGTGGTTGATGATGGTGGAGACATGAGAGTAATAATGGTTGTGTTTTTTTGTTTTGTTTTGTTTTTTTAAATATATATATATTTGTATTGATTTTTACAGAGAGGAAGAGAGAGGCATAGAGAGTTAGAAACATCGATGAGAGAGAGACATCAATCTCTCTTATGCACACCTCCCACTGGGGATGTGCCCGCAACCAAGGTACATGCCCTTGACCGGAATCGAACCTGGGACCTTTTGGTCCGAAGACTGACGCTCTATCCACTGAGCCAAACCAGTTTCGGCAATAATGGTTGTTTTTAAAGTACAGACATGAAATAGAGAGACCGTTGAGGCTGCTTAATCCAGGGAAAGGCTGGGAGCCGACAGAATTAGGAAGTACTCTGGAAAGACAAGGGTTCCCAAATGTTGGAGAATGGGTAGGATATAAGGAAACTGAAGGCTCTCCCCAAAGGAGGGGGATACCCTGGGAACCTTTGGAGGAGAGAATGTTGTTTGCACAATTGTAGGAACATAGGATGTGACCCCAGAACCCCACTGAGTTTGGGGAGGGCAGAACACCAAGGCACCAGGGGGCACAGTAGGGGCCAAGGCAGGGCCCAGGCTGGGGCTGTCTCAGCAGCCACAGCAGTTTCACACCTCCTCCTGGTTGGCAACCACAGCTTGCAGGACCCCAGCAAGGAAGGAAGTGGCTGTTTTGTTGCTCTCTCCAGTCTGGGGCTCTGCTCATCACTACCCAGGGAAGCCACAGCAGTTGAGGCAATTGCAAAAGCTCCCTCATCGAGCCCTTACTCCCGGCCCTGTGCCCTGTGCCTGTGAGACTGGCCAACTTGAAGCAGTTGCTGCTGTTGTTGGCAATGGTGAGGAAAGCCATCAGCAACCACACATGGCCAACTCCCATTGAAGCAGCAGTCAACAATACCTCTTTCACAAACCATTTCCTCTTCACATACTTTGCCTCCTTGGATCTGCACAACTGCCCTGGAAGATCTATGGCCCTCACAGGTCCCATTTTCCAAGTGGGGAAACTGAGGCCAGAGGTTAGGCAAGCTGTCGTATAACCCAAAAGTGCAGAGGATTTCAACTCAGTGACTCTCAAGGTCACATTTTTAACAACCACCTTGACTTACAAACTACTCCTATAAACCAGGGAGGGGTGTGCAGACCCCACATGCCCCAGGCTGCCCATCCCTACCTCATTTGGCCCTGGACTCTGTTCTGGTGAAACTAGGATCCTGCTGTCCCACACATACCCAAGGCCTTCCTGACCCCTGGCTCCTTAGCCACCCTCTATTCTGCCTGGGAAGTCCATGTTGCAAAAACTACCTCCTATAGGAAGCCCTTATTGATTGCCCCATCTCTCCTTATTACCAACTGATGTGTACCTAGAGTCTTCCTTGGACAACTCACTTCGCCTGCTCAGGATACACTGCATTCCCCGAGGCCTGGTGCCACCTACCTATATGCACAGCAGGGGCTCAGGAAGGGTGTTTACTATAGGGCTCCTATGCCATCACCTTGGTTATAAACAACCTATCCTCCTCTGGCAACAGGGAAGCCCCACCCGCATGCCCTCTGCCTTCAGGGACCTCTCTGAAGAGCTGAAGTAAGAAGCTACCTTTCCCTTCCCACCCCAGCCACCTCAGGCCCCTGACTGTCTTTCACAAGAGTCCCACCAGATTGAGTCATATTTGGCTTGTGGTCAACTGTGACCACAATCTCTTCATTGCACCCCACATCCCAAGGAAGAGACTCAGGAACAAACAGTTTCAACTTGAAGAATGGAGGCTTGAGGGCCACAGAGAGAGGGATACCCATGACACAGCCAGGGGCAGTCTCATTCTTACGGTACTTCATTCATTCATCCATTCATTCAACAAGTACATATGGACCAGCTCCTATATCCGTTGTCAAAGACTGATCATTTCCATTTATTGCTTTTGAGGCTGTCAGCTGCCTTTCCTGAGGCACCCCAATGCATCTGTTCTCTGTGTTAGCTCATTTAGTCCTCTCATAAACCCCATGCAGGAAATGTATTATGGAATTCATTTTACCAGTGAGGAAACTGAGGCTTGGAGAAGTAAAGTGGCTTCCTGGAGTCACAAAGTCAGTCGACTATCAGCCTAGGCCTCACACCCAACTGACCCCATGCCAAAAGTCTTGAGTGTCCTCCCACACATTGTACCCACTTGAGCAAAACCTTCTCTTCATCTACTGCTAACAACCCATAGATTTTGAGATTACATGGAGTGAGGAGTAGATCTGGGGGTCCAGGTTCCTGGGGCAGGACAGAGGGAGAGATGGCAAGGACTAAAAGAGGCAGAGGGACACACAGCCAGGTGAGGAAGTGAGGAGGGACAGGAAGAGGAACCAAGTCGTCAGAGCCAGGAAAGCCAGCCAGACACAACCAGCCTTTCGGACTCTGACCTCAGAGAAAGGAAGTGGCTCTGAGTGTCATCTGTGCCTGAGAGGCCCAGGAGCATGGAGACTGGGCTGACCCCAAAGGGAAATCCCTGGACAGGACCATTCTTGTCCATGCCCCATCCTCATCTGACCCAAAACACCAATCCTAGCCACCTTTGACCCAGACCAGGCTCAGGGACAAACAGTCTTGCTCATCTCATCCAAGTCTTCTCTCTCTACTATAATTTTCTCTTCTGCAAAGAAGACCTAATCAAGTACTGACCTCAGCGGATGTTGAGAGAATTAAATGAGGTAATTCACGGAAAAGGCTTAGACCAGTGTCTAGCACAGAATAAGGGCTCCATAGGTTGTTAACTATTGTTGCTATTCTTTTTTTTAAATATATATTTTTATTAATTTCAGAGAGGAAGGAAGGGGGAGAGAGAGAGAGAAATATCAATGATAAGAGAGAATCATTTATCAGCTGCCTCTTGCACACCACACTAGGGATCAAGACCGCAACCCGAGCATGTGCCCTGACTGAGATTCCTGTGACTTCCAGGTTCATAGGTCAATGCTTAACCGCTGAGCCATTTGAGCCGGGCTATTGCTATTCTTACAGTCAGTTACCACCCAAGATCCCTCTGAGAGAGAATCCACTTCCTGTTTCTCCTGTAGTCCCCATCAACCCACATCCCTACCAGCTGCCACTCCTGCCCCATCAGGACCAACACATTCTGGACTCCCCATCTTGCAAATAGGAAACATGCTCCCCTGACCCCATCTCTCCCCATAACCTCTCTTCCTCTTCTCCTTCTCAGCCAGACTGTCCCAAAGTATCCTTGATTCCTTTCTACAGCTCCTGACCTCCCAATCTGAATTCTGACCCTGAGGTCACCAACGCTCTCCATGGGGTCCCTCTTAGTCTCTACTGAGCAAGCATGCTGCTCTTCAGTAACTTGGGGTGCAATCAATGGCTCCCAGCTTCTCCCAACCAGCCCTTATCACCTGAAGGTTACCTCTAGTCCTGACAGGCCCCTTGAAGCCCTGAAATAAAATTCACAGTGAAATATACCAAGTACTATTGTTTCCAAAATAATTAACCAGTTAACTGCCATGATATATTGAATTTAATTAAAAAGGTCCGCCACTTGCGTCTATAAATGCTTATGGCATACAAATGGAGAAGAAAGTAATTCATAATGAAATGTGTACATAAATATAAAAGTACATGCCTTAGCTGGCTTGGCTCAGTGGATAGAGGATCAGCCTGTGGACTGAAGGGTCCCAGGTTTGATTCCAGCCAAGGGCACATGCCTGGGTTGCGGGCTCTATCTCAGTAGGGGGCATGCAGGAGGTAGCCAATCAATGATTCTCTCTCATCACTGATGATTCTATCTCTCTCTCCCTCTCCCTTCCTCTCTAAAATCAATAAAGAAATATATTTTTTTTAAAAGAAAGAAAGTGCTCAGGCCAATGCATCAACAAAGCTCTCTGGAGCCACCAGGTGCTCCACCTGGACATAGGTGTGTCTCATGCTGACAGCCCACCACAAGCTTCCAAATGCTGGACAATTCTTAGTAAAAACTGAACAAATTCTGAAAAAAAAACTCATCTGAACAAAATAAAATCTTGTTCAGGGAGGAATCCTGAAAAATGAAAAAAAAAGAAAAAATCCTGAAAAATTCAATAGGTATCAAAACCTGTAAAAAAAATATAGATTTTCTGTGTATAGATGAAATCAAATTTGGTTCTAGGTTTCAATGATTCATTATTAACAGGTTGGTCAGTTACATGAACACCTGCTGAGTGAGTAGGGGGCTGCAGGCAGGAGGATTTTTTTTTAATTAAATCTTTATTATTCAGATTATTACATTTGTTTCTCTTTTTTCCCCTCCATAGCTCCCCTCCACCCGGCTCTCACCCCTCCCTCTAACCTTACCTCCCTCCCGTTGACCTCATCCATAGGTGTATGATTTTTGTCCAGTCTCTCTCTGTACACCCCTCACCCCTTTCCCCCTGAGAATTATCAGTCCATTCCCTTTCTGTGCTCCTCATTCTATTATATTCACCAGTTTATTCTGTTCATCAAATTTTTAATTCACTTAATTTTTAGATTCACTTGTTGATAAATATGTATTTGTTGTTCATAATTTTTATCTTTTACCTTTTTCTTCTTCCTCTTCTAAAAGAGTACCTTTCAGCATTTCATATAATACTGGTTTGGAGTTGATGAACTCCTTTAGCTTTTTCTTCTCTGTGAAGCTCTTTATCTGCCCCTCAATTCTGAATGATAGCTTTGCTGGATAGAGTATTCTTGGTTGTAGGTTCTTGCTATTCATCACGTTGAATATTTCTTGCCACTCCTGTCTGGCCTGCATCGTATCTGTTGAGAAATCAGCTGACAATTGGATGGGTGCTCCCTTGTAAGTAATTAACTGTTTTTCTCTTGCTGCTTTTAATATTCTCTCTTTGTCTTTTGCTCTTGGTATTTTAATGATGATGTGTCTTGATGTAGTCCTCTTTGGATTCCTTTTATATGGGGTTCTGTATGCTTCCTGGACTTGTAAGTCTATTTCTTTTACCAGATGTGGAAAGTTTTCAGTCATTATTTCTTTAAATAGGTTTTCAGTATCTTGCTCTCTTCTTCTGGCACCCCCACAATTCTGATGTTCGTAGGCTTGAAGCTGTCCCAGAGGCTCTTTACATTATCTTCACATATTTAAATTCTTTTTTCTTCTTGCTTTTCCAGTTGAGTGTTTTCTGATTCTTTATATTTCAAATTTTTGACTTGATTCTTGCCTTCCTCTAGTCTGTTGTTAGGTCTCTGTATAATATTTTTTATTTCAGACAGTGTATGTTTAATTTCTAGTTGGTCCTTTTCTGTCTCTAGTTGGACCTTTTCCATCTCTAGTTGGTCCTTTTTCATCTCCTCTTGGGTCTTGCTAAATTTATCCATCTTTTCTAGGATATTCTTGAAAAACCTTATAACCGTGGTTTTGAACTCTATATCAAGTCATTTGTTTTCCTCCATTTGTTTTGTTTGTGAGCTCTTCCTTTGTCTCCACATTTTCACTATGCTGGGAGAACTTCTGTGTTGGATTCAGCCTTATGATAAAGGACTTGCAAATCTGCAAAAGCCTCTCTGTTGAGTTTGGGATGGGTGGAGTCTCAGGGCTTAACGGACAGTCTTGCCTTCCAGTTGGCTCCACCCTCCATAGCCCCTGAGTCTCACGTGACTGGGTAATCTCTGGAGCGGTCCCTGTGCGTGTGCGCTCTCTCGAAGTGCCTCTAGACTGCTGCCTTTCCAGCTCCCCTGCACTCCAGGACCATATAACCTGGGTCCCCAGGGGTTTTCCAGAAACTGGAATTTAGTGGAGTTAGAAGTGGTGCAGTTGGGAGGCTCTGTCTCCCGCCCACTTGTGAAAGCCAGCGGCACAATCAGCAGTCAGTCTTCTGCATGCAGTGCTGTGCGCGCCACCAGACTTCTGATCTTTTGGGACTCCCCTAAATTTCTGTGCACTTCTCCCTTTTCACAGTCCAAACTCCCCCCATATGAGTTTCAGCTGGACCTGGGGTTTAATGTTGTAGGATAAGGGGTTCAATGCCATTGGGAGTCTCCGTCTCACTCCCGCCACAGAAAACCAGCCAGGTACTCCAGCACCCACTCTCTCCACGCTCGTGTTTCCGTACCTCAGCTTTGTGCAGCTCCTCTGGGTCTCTGTGAGCCCCTCTCTTTCCTTCTAGTTGTAGAATTTCCATTCAGCCAGCTTTCCTGTGGTTCTGGATGATGTCCGTTCTGTCTTTTAGTTGTCATTTTGAAATTGTTGTGCAAGGCAGCAGTGTAGGTGTTTACCTATGCCGCCTTCTTGGATTCTCCCAGGATGATTATTTGAATTTAAATCTGGCACCTGTGGCCTCTTAAAATACCTCCATCCCTGTGCCAACTAAAAATGCTCCCATGATTCATAAAGTGTCTCCAGAGGCAATATGGCCCTGCTGAGAACTCTCCAAGCCACATATATTCAAGTCCAAATTCCTTTGCTTGGCATTAAAGGCTCTTCAGGACCTTGCTCCCCTCCATTCTTTCATGCACGCCCTCATTTCTTCGAGCTTCATTCAAATAAGCCCTGATGCCTTGTTGAGCCAGGCATGGCATGAGCCCCTCAGCTCAGGAGCTCACAACCAGGAGATTAGGTTCATGTGTGGGATGTCCAAAACGTGTATGGGGCTATGGTGAGGGAAGCCCAGTGGGCTGTGGGCTCCAGAGGGAGCATCTGACCTGACCTGGGTTCAGAGAGGTCTTCTCAGAGGATACATTCCCTGAGCCAAATCTTAAAGGATGATTGGAATTCACCAGACAGGAAGAGTGTCTGAGCAGAGGGCTCAGCATCTGTAAAGGCTTAGAGCAACTCAGTAAAGAACTGAAAGAGTTCTTCCTAAAGGCCTAAATTACTAGCACATAGTAGGTGCTTAAGGATTCTCTGTAGAATGGATGAACTGAGCAGTGATAGGAAGCCACAGACAGGAGAAAAACCAGAGAGGAGAGATCAGATTTGCCATATTAGAAATCCATTTGACTACTCAGACAGGAAGCAGGTTGAGGAGCTTGAGCCCTGACCCCCACACTCCCTCCTCTGTGGTCTGTCCCAGCCTCAGTCATATATGTGCACCTTTGCCTGGGTGGTTCACTCTGCCTGGTACACCCGCCTCCTGCTCATAATCAAAACCCTTCTCAATGCTCATGTCCCAGCCCAAACACCCTGTGGGTCCCTGTGTAGATGCCAGAGCCGGCTGGACCCAGACTCAAACCCCACACCCTTGGAAACAATTTAGCCGTGTCCTAAGTCAAGTGCCAAGCCTCTCTCTCCCCAAGCCTCTGTTCCCGCCCCACCTACACCCCACTGAGTTGCTATAAAATTGCTGGTAATGCAGTGACACCTCTGCCCAGAGTCAGGCACATCGTAGATGCTTAGTGAATGCTAACTCTGTGGTGTGTCCCTCTACCCCGGCCCATCCTCACAGCCACTCAGGCTGGGGAAGAGCATCAGCCCACTCGGCTCTCCAGAGCAGTTCATCCTCATATCAACCCTTGGGAGTGAGCCGTTTCTCCCATTTCATGGATGAGGCCGCAGCGGCTCACAGCAGGGTTAGGCCACCCAGCCAGGATCAGAACCTAGACCTGCCCACACAAAGAGCTGGACATGTTTAATGTCTATGGGCATTTTCTGACCAACTCCTCTCTGCCTGTTAGTGTGTCCAGATTCTGAACATGTACCTCCCTCTGTTCAGGAAATTTCTGTGGCTTCTTAGTGCCCCCAAGGAGGGGCTGGCTTCTCATTCACCTCTGCCCTCCAGTTATCTACACTGACCCTCTTGCATGATGCCTGCCAGAATCCCCTCTGCCCACCACACCTGTCTCCATTCCCTGGAGGCAGAGTGGGCTTGAGAGAGCCCCATGTGTCTAAGTGTCTAAGGCATTGATGAGCTCAATCGGGCTAAAAGTAGAAAACATTCCTGGAAGGCTTCCTGGAGGAGAGTTTTTGAGGGAAGCTTGTATTTGAGTCTCCTCCTTGGGCCCTAAGAACAGTTTCAATTGTTGAAAACCTGAGGGAGGAAATGAGAAAGGAAAGTGGGGGCCTGGGAAGGTGGGAGACTTACTAAGGATGAAGAAGATGGTGGGACAGCTGGAAGGCTGTGGGAGCTGAGGTGCAGGATCACATCTTGGAACAGAGGGTAGAGATCACAGCTGAGCACAATCTCAGAGAAACGGACTGGTATGCATGAACACAAGAGAGGAGGAATGGAATGGAAGGAAGAAGGCCATCTCAAGGTGGAAGGAGTGGGAGCGGGTCAAATGTCACAGAGAAAATAGGACTGGGCTTGAGGAAGTGGGGAGAGGAAGGCTGAGAGGGATGTGGGAAGGAGGAGTTTCATTCTTCCTTGCCTCTTCCTGGGGCAGCAGGGAGCCTGGACTGGACCTTGCCCACATCTCCTGAGATGGGGAAGGAGGTGAGGCACGAGGTGAGCCAGGTGGGGACACTGAGGCACCAACCCTACCTTCCCACACATTCCCCCTTGCCGGAGCTTAAAGCTACCCCACTGCCTCCACCCCTAGGGCAGCAAGGAGCGCTTCCACTGGCAGAGCCACAATGTGAAACAGAGCGGCGTGGACGACATGGTGCTGCTGCCTCAGATCACCGAGGATGCCATCGTGGGCAACCTCCGAAAGCGCTTCATGGACGACTACATCTTTGTACCTGGGCCATGGGCGGGGCAGACAAACAAGGGACAGGGGAAAGGGAGGATCACTGGGCAAGGGATATGAGATGGTGCTAGCTGGTTGCAGGGAAGAATGGCAGAGGGAATTTAGCACAGAAAGGACATACAGATGCCTGAGCAAATGAATGGAGGGAAGGGTGGGCAGTGAGAGCATTGGGTGATAAGACACGGGACATATGGAGTGACAGCAGGGCTCTGCCTGGGGGCGGCGGGCCTGTGTCCCCCTACTTCTCCTCTGTCTTGGGTTAGCTCAGTTACAACATACCCCATTTCTCCCATCCTGGACCCAGCTCCTAAGAGACCATGGACTCATCTGAATATCTCCCTCTCTTCCTCTGAGCAATGGGGCCCTCGGAGGCCTTGGGGGAGGGGAAGGTTGAGGGGACAGGGTCCATGAAAGACAAAGCATGCCAGGACACTGCATGGCCCTTAACCACTTCACAGACCTATATTGGCTCCGTGCTCATCTCTGTAAATCCCTTCAAGCAGATGCCCTACTTCACTGACCGTGAAATCGACCTCTACCAGGGCGCGGTGAGACCACGGCCGGGTAGGAGGCACAGTCCCCGGGACCCTGGCTTCTAGCCCTGGGCTGAGACCTGCCTCCCCCTGCAGGCCCAGTATGAGAATCCGCCTCATATCTATGCCCTCACCGACAACATGTATCGGAACATGCTCATCGACTGTGAAAACCAGTGTGTCATCATCAGGTATAGAAAAGGGTCCCCAGACTCTCCTGCTCAGGCCCCACCCAAACAGCATCACCACCGGAGGGAGGTTTACTGGGAAACCTGATCCAAATAGAACCTTCTGTCCTTCTCTGTCCACCTGCTTTTTCTTGTCACCTCTGACCCATGATATATTTTATTTATCCATTCTGTCACTGTCCATTTTTCCTCTCTATATGTCAGCTCCAGCAGGGCAGGGATTTGTATCTGTCTTGTTCATTATTGTATCCCTAGTGCCTGGAATAGTCCCTTGAGCATAGTCAGGGATGGATGGATGGATGGATGGATGGATGGATGGATGGATGGACGGACCATTAGGCACTAAAAAGGGCATCTCCCCCCATCCCTACCTCTACCCCTGGCTACTGACTATTGCTTGCATCACCCATCCCCAGTGGAGAAAGTGGAGCTGGGAAGACAGTGGCAGCCAAATACATCATGAGCTACATCTCCAAAGTGTCTGGCGGGGGCGAGAAGGTCCAGGTGAGGCAAAGACAGAAAGAAGGGACACAGCATGTTATCTCTCTGCACCTGCCTCAGCCTGACCTGGCCCCCACCTCCCTCTGCCCTCAGCATGTGAAGGACATCATCCTGCAGTCCAACCCGCTGCTCGAGGCCTTCGGCAACGCCAAGACAGTGCGCAACAATAATTCCAGTCGTTTTGTGAGTCCACAGCCCTGCTTTTGGATCAGCCATGCCCTCCACACTGACACACACACACACACACACACACACACACACACACACACACACACCTCTACCTGTATTCCCAAGATCACAGGAAATACCTCTACTCCTGGATGGGATACTCACCAGCTGCTTATTGTCCATTGGAAAAGAGTCTCCCTGGACAGAGCATGACATATCTGTGTCGCATTCTTTTTATTTTTTATTTTTTTTAATATATTTGATTTTTTACAGAGAGGAAGGGAGAGGGAGAGAGACTTAGAAACATCGATGAGAGAGAAACATCCATCAGTTGCCTCCTGCACACTTCCCACTGGGGATGTGCCCACAACCAAGGTACATGCCCTTGACTGGAATCGAACCTGGGACCAACCTTTCAGTCCACAGTCTGACACTCTATCCACTGAGCCAAACCGGCTAGGGCTGTGTCGCATTCTTAAATTCTCCCCTGGCTACAACCATGTCACATCTTTTCCTAGTCCCAGTTCAGATCCAGTTTACTCTTTCCTTCATTCTTCTTTCAAGAAATGGTCCTTAGGCTCCTTCTTTGCATCAGGTGCTATACTAGGCCTAATGGAAGACAGACTAGGTCAACAGGTCTGGATTATGATCCTGGTTCTGTCACTGTTCAGAGATGAGTCTCCTCTGTTTTCTCATCCACAATGTGGAAATGATATTGAAATCCATCTCATAGGCCTCAACAATTTCATTACAATTCCTGCTTACACATGGGAATGATTAAATAAATTCCATACACTAATAAGATTATTATTTCCCAAAATATTATTAGTTATATTTTATTTTCTAATATATATAATGTAGTTATAGTTTAAGTATTTTCCCAATATTTTATTGTTAAAATTTCAAGTACACAGGAAAGTAGGAAGAATAATAAAGTGAATACCTATATGCCCATCTCCTGTATCATTAACATTTCACTATATTTGCTTTATTGTACCTCTGTCCATCTTTTCTTTTTGATGCACTATAAAGCAAGCTGCTGACACCATACTTCTCCCCCCAAACACTGTAGCATGCAGATCATTAAGTATAGTCCATTATAAATGTGCAGCTCTCTTTTATTTCTTTTAAAGTAAAATTTACAGCAAAACACACAAGTCTAAATTTGGAAAAATGAATACACTATGCAACCCCAATACCTACCAACATATAGAGCATCATGTGGCTCCAGAAGTTCCCTCTTGTCCCTTTCTAGTCAATTCCTACTCCACCCTGCTCCAAAAGAGCTACTGCCTGGATTTTTTTCACCATAGATCAATCTTAGCTGTTCTAGAACTTCATTTAAATGGAATTACACAGTATTGTTTTCAAATTACTGATTCACCAAAAAACATGGACAAATCTCAAAATGTATAAGTACATTTTATACTAGAGGCCCAGCGCATGAATTCGTGCATGGGTGGGGTCTGGCCAGCCCACCCTGATGGGGGCCCATCAGGCTGGGCCAGCGGTGGGGAGGGGCCGAGGGCAGTTGATGGAGTAAGGGGAAGGGTAGTGATCGAGACCCAGATCAGGCTGGTTAGCTGCTGCTGTGTGTGTCATAGCCACTGGTCGTCTGGTCTTCCTGATCTTTCTGCTGTTCTGGTTGTTGGGTTTTATATATTTAGATACTTTTATTGTACAATAGAATAAGTACAAGTAATATACTACAGGTGTTTGTGCAGTATGATGCTGTAATTTGTATTTCTATCAGGTGGAGGTGGCAGTTAGGACAAGTAATGGAGCTTGTCTTCCCTCCAACCTCTGGCCAGAGAAGAACCCAGATGGTGTCAGAGACCAAAACAGGGTCATGTGGGGTCCTTGCTCTGGGTTCAGGGACAACATGTGGGAGACATTCGGGATCATTAGGACCAGTAGTATCCCATGGAAACATCGAGGACTCTGTGTTGTGGAATTGGGAACTGATCAGTAAATGTGAACTTCTGTGTGCCAGGCTCACGGCAGATGCCCTGAGTGATGGCTTGAATCATCAGAGAGGGAGTAAAGGGAGTTCCTGGCCCAGGAAGGGCTTCAGCAAAGGCTGGAGAGGAGCTGGTGGAAAAGACAAGGAGGTGGGGAGAGGAAAGCAAGTTGAAGCCAATGAGTAAGAGGAGGAAAGAGGCCAGGCTCAATAAGACCTATGCCTCATCCTCCCCCCATCTGTACCTCCAGGCCAGGTGGGGGTCTGGGGGGCTGACATGGTTCTCTCACATTCAGGGCAAGTACTTTGAGATTCAGTTCAGCCGTGGTGGGGAGCCAGATGGGGGCAAGATTTCCAACTTCCTGCTGGAGAAATCCCGGGTGGTCACACAGAATGAAAACGAGAGGAACTTCCACATCTACTACCAGGTGCAAGAAGGGGGAGCCCCACTTGGAGCCTGGAGGTCACAGAGGGAGGGCAGTGAGGCCTGGGGGACCACACAGCCTGTGCAGGTCCTGTGCGTGAGCATCACTCATCCTCCAGCTGCTGGAAGGAGCCTCCCAGGAGCAGCGGCAGAACCTGGGGCTCATGACCCCTGACTACTATTACTACCTCAGCCAATCAGACACCTACAAGGTGGATGGCACTGATGACAGGAGCGACTTCGGTGAGACTATGGTGAGCACCAACAACCACTCCAGCCCTGGCAATCTCTGATGTTACAAGTAAGAAACTGAGACCTCGAGGTGGGTAGGGACTTGCTCGAGGACACACAGTGAGCAAGTGAAAGAGGTAAAACAGGGATCCAGGTGTCCTGACTGAGTCTGTGCTGTGACCCAGGGGACAGGATGCAGGTCGGGATTGGCAGCACAGGCTCTGTGTTCATGATACCCACAGAGCGCCATGCAGGTCATCGGGATCCCACCCAATGTCCAGCAGCTGGTCCTGCAGCTCGTGGCGGGGATCTTGCACTTGGGGAACATCAGCTTCTGTGAAGATGGGAATTATGCCAGGGTAGAGAGTGTGGACCGTGAGTTTGGGTGCTGGGGGGGGGGGGTAGAGAGCCGACGTGTGTGTGTGTGTGTGTGTGTGTGTGTGTGTGTGTGTGTGAATACTTCCTCCTACTTCGGCCCCCAGGGGGGTGGGAACCCATGAGGACAATTTCAGTGTCATTGGGCAAAACAGGGAGACAGTAGTATTGAAAGAGACAGAGCCTGACCAGCTGCCCTTTCCCCCCACCCGGCAGTCCTGGCCTTTCCTGCCTACCTGCTGGGCATCGATAGTGAGCGGCTACAAGAGAAGCTGACCAGCCGCAAGATGGACAGCCGTTGGGGTGGGCGCAGCGAGTCCATCGATGTGACCTTGAATGTGGAACAGGCAACTTACACCCGCGATGCTCTAGCCAAAGGGCTGTACTCCCGTCTCTTTGACTTCCTCGTGGAGGCAAGTGTGGGGACCCAGGGATGGGAGAGGCACTCTGGGAGAGGCAGGCCTGACCATCACAACCCCATCCATCACAACCCCACCCATTCCCTGCCGTGGGACACAGAAGACTAAGGGGCTCCCTCTGGCCATGGCATGGAGCTCAGGCCTGGGCTGGGAGGGGCTGCGGTGAAGAAGACAGGTAGGTGCATTTGAGAGCCAAGAGGAGGACTGGTGGGGGCAACGGGGATGGATGTGTCAAAATAACGAACAATGACAGCAGTAGCTAATATTACATAACACCTAGTGTGTGCCCTTGACTTTTGTAACTTTTACATGTAGTTTATTTGTCTTAGGAGGAAAAAAAAAAACACCTATAAAATAGTTATTATTCACCCATTTTAAATATGAGAAAATAGAAAGACAGAGTTTTTAAGGGGCAGAGCCAGCTCCCAAGGCAGGAACCCCATGCACTAACATCTGGGTTCCTCATAGAGGTGACTGATAGGGGCATGCGCAAAGCTGGGGGAAGCAGGAGAAAAATTGGTGACATGACTAAGATCATAACAAGAGAGCGGCAGGCTGGCACTTACCTCCTGTCCCTCCCTGCATCACAGGCCATCAACCGTGCTATGCAGAAGCCCCAGGAAGAGTACAGTATTGGCGTGCTAGACATCTATGGCTTTGAGATCTTCCAGGTATGGTCTTTGCTCCCAGTCGCATACCCTGGACATCCAGCACCAGCCCAGTGAAGCAGGCGCTCTTTCCTCTCTCACAGAAAAACGGCTTTGAGCAATTCTGCATCAACTTTGTCAATGAGAAGCTACAGCAGATCTTTATCGAACTCACCCTGAAGGCCGAGCAGGTGAGCAGGAGCAGCCAACTGGCCAGGAACATGGGACACTGGCTGGAGGCGGGACCATGAAAGTCACTGAACACCCAGGAGACACCCCAGCCCTCTATTTCTATCTCTCTCTACTGATCTCTCTAGGCTCCACCTTGAGATTCTCTTCAGGAGAGGTTTTCTACCTCTAAAGCTTTGAGAAGTGCTGGGGAATAACCTCTTTGTTCATTCCTTCAACAATTATTTATTGAGCACTACTGCATGCCAGGTTCTGTCTACAGTACCAGGGAGGCCACCATGAACAGGACAAACAAAAATCTCTGATGTTTTCATTCTACCCATTACAGAAGCAGAGCCTCAGAGCAAGGACCAGGAAAGGAGTGAGGCAGGGAGAGATTTTTTTTAAAAATTGATTTCAGAGGGGGAGAAAGGGGAAAGAGAGAAACATCAATGTGAGAGAGATGCATCGATTGGTAGCCTCCCACATGCCCAGACCAGGGAGCAAACCCACAACCTAAGTATGTGCCCTGACTGGGAATCAAACCCAAAACCTTCCAACGCACAGGATGACACTCCAACCAACTGAGCCACCCTGGCCAGGGCAAGAGAGGTGTGTTAATGAGCAGGTTACACTAGGTCAGTGGTCGGCAAACTGTGGTTCGCGAGCCACATGCGGCTCATGAGCTGTGGTTTGCCGCTCTATTGACTAATGAGTTTGCCGACCACTGACCTAGACTCTCAATTCCGATAATTACAGGCTGTTGTTGTTCCTTGTGATTAAGCCCCTATCCTAGTGGTTGGCAAACTCATTAGTCAACAGCGGCAAACCGTGGCTCACAAGCCGCATGTGGCTCGCGAGCTGTAGTTTGCCTACCACTGCACTAGGACAACTGGGCTTAGTTCTCTTGGACCCCAGGCAGCTTCACAGAGCAGACCTCAGGCTCAGCACTCTAAGGGGCAAGGGAGCTAGGTCTCTCTGATTGAGGGCTGACATTTCCGGCCTGCTCCACACAATGGGCTTGATTATGAGAGACAGTCCTAACTGGGGAGAGTGTAGGGGAAATTTGGAGGGAGTATCTGCCCCATTTTCTTTTTTTCAACAAAAGGGAAACTTTATTGAGGCCCAATGGCCACAGAGTTGAGGCAAGAGGTTGCCCTGTAGACAAAGAGGTGGTGGAGGGGCCCTATTTGATCTCCTTCTTGGGGCACAGGTTGTTGGTGTGGCCCCACTTCTTACAGCAGTTAACAGCAAGGGGTACAGGTGGGCGGAACGCTTTCACAGATCATCTTGTCGCAGGGGGTCATAGTTCTGGGCCAGTCTTCGGAGGGAGGGCTCCGTGATACAGCCCTGCAGAGGAAGCACCAATGGCAGGGTGGACTCTGCCTGGATATTGTAGTCCGAGAGAGTGTGGCCATCCTCTAGCCCTTTGGCCACAGAAATCAGATGCTGCTAGTCAGGCAGGATGCCCTTCTTATCTTGGATTTTCACTTTGAGATTCTAAATGGTGTCATGGGGTAAGAAGTCAAGGGTAATGTTCTTGCCATCCAGGGTCTTCACAAAGACCTGCATTTCTGCATTTGTTGGGGAGGCTGCTCAGCCATCTTGTTGAAGAAAAAGAGGGTGGCAGAGCACCCATTTTTTTTACCCATCCTTGAGCATACACTTTAGAAATACACACAGCTTTGTCCAGGCACTCAAACCCAATCCTGTCCCCTTTGCCATCACCAGGAGGAGTATGTCCAGGAAGGCATCCGCTGGACCCCCATCCAGTACTTCAACAACAAAATCGTCTGTGACCTCATTGAAAACAAGCTGGTGAGAGCCAGGCCAACGTTAGGGGGTCTCAATGAGCCCAAGAGCTGAGCCTAGGAGGCCTGGGAGAGCTGAGAGGGGGTAATGGTCCCCACAGGCCCATTTTTACCCAGGAGCACAGCTGACACATCCCACCAGCTACCTCACCCATTCATTCTGCCCACCTGCTCCCCTTTGACTTATTTACTCAAGAAACATTCCCCCAGGCAGCCTGCCCAGGGACAGAGGGGTCAGTGTGCTCAGAAACAGGTCTACCACCAGACACCCCTGTATGGGAAAGGTGAAGAGGCATGGATCTCTTATGGGGTTCCTCACTCCTTCTGCACCCTAGGGAGCTTCCACAGCAGCCCACACACAGAGATTTGTGCCCCACCATCACCTTTTGCTCTTATATTTGGAAGGCCCCCTCCCCACACCTACTCTCATCCCAGTGAAAGTCCCTGTAGTGGAATTTGGGCAGAGTAGGGCGAGGCTGAGCGACTGCCACCTCTCCATGACCACAGAACCCCCTGGGCATCATGAGTGTCCTGGACGACGTGTGTGCCACTATGCACGCCACAGGCGGTGGCGCCGACCAGACGCTGCTGCAGAAGCTGCAAGGGGCTGTGGGTACCCATGAACACTTCAACAGCTGGAGTGCTGGCTTCGTCATCCACCACTATGCTGGCAAGGTGCGACCTGCCTCCCCACAGCCCATTGCCCCAGTCGCCCCCAGTTGGCACCTTCTCAGACCCTGAGCGTCCAGGCTGCAGCCTCTCAACCTGCTAATAGGAACTCCTGGGTTCCCCCAGCTAGGGCTACCCACCCACCCCTTCTCCAGCCTTACCAATGAACCAGGAACACAGATGCCCATTCACTGACCTCTGGGCCCCCACCGTGCCTTTGTCAGAACTGCAGAAACTCACTGGTCCCTGATCAAGGCCACAGCCCCCCTATAATAGGACAGCTCCCCCTTACAAGATATAAATTCTCTCTCAAATGACCCTAAATTGGGCAGCAGGTCCTAACCCCCAAACTAAGCAGTAAGACCCACTAATCCCCTGATCCAGGACACAGCCTCCAATCTTCTGACCCCAACCTGGAGACCCCAGACCCACGATGCAAGCCACCACCCTCCACAATGGGCTTGAGCCCCACTGCAGGCCCCTCTCCAAGACCTTAGAAATCCACTGGCCTCCCACCCTGGCCACACTGTCCCTCCCCAATTGACAGGACTGCAGACTCTTCTGCTGACCTTAGGATGAGCCTCCACTCTGTGGTCAGCTTGCTACAGCCCACCAGTCCCTGAAATGGCCTGGAGTTCCTGTGTCCCCTGAGCCAAGGAATACCCACAACCAGCAGGGAGAGCTCGACTTTGGATGGCAGCCCATGAGCCTGGCTGAAATCCCCCAGGATCTCCAGCCACACCTGCAACTTGCCCCTGACACAGCCACTCATACCCTCAATTGGCCACAACACAAATGCTCTGACCTTTTAACCCTAAATTAAGGAGCAGTACCCCACCCCAGGGACCTTCTGCCCAAGCTGCAGTCTGCCCATCCCCAAATCTGGCCTATACCATCACCTCCCTCCTCTAACCCAGACTGCAGCTCCCACCCTCCAATTTCAACTTGAACATCAGATGCCCAGAGACCCCAGATGCTGCCTCCACCCTCTCTTCTGAGCCATAGCTACTACCCTCATTCTCTCACCCCATGATCACCTGGAGTGTAGCCCCCCCTACTACTCTGGCCTCAGCCCCTCACTCCCTCCATGCTACCTCCCTCCAGGTCTCCTATGATGTCAGCGGCTTTTGTGAGAGAAACCGAGATGTTCTCTTCTCTGACCTCATAGAGCTGATGCAGACCAGTGAGCAGTAAGTGGGGACACCTGGGCAGAACCGACCCCTGGGGATGGGGAAGGCCCAGAGCCACCCATGTTCCCCAGAGCTTCTATCACGCCACAGACTTTGTCAGGGAGATTGTGTGACCAGGGTAGTATTTCTGGTGGCTGGTTCTGACTCAACAGTAACCCTTCCAGTGCTCTCTCTACAAACTCAAGCATTGGTGCAGACAGCTTCCCTTCCCATGCAGTGAAAACATTCCACACCCTGCATTTTTCTGTACTAACTCATATGGACCTGTCTCCCTGACCACAGTCACATGCCAGGTACCATCTTTGGCTTTTTATACCTCAAAATTGTGTTCAGACCAGGCACCATTTACACTTGCAACGATGAGAACACAGCTGCTATCATTGAGCCAACAGAGTGAACTAGGAAAAAAGGCAAATGGAATCTAGCACAGACGGTTCTGAAAGGGGTTCCTGCGAGCCATCTGGGCCTTGTCAGAGCTGGCTACAAATGCAGAATCACAAGCTCCGCCCCAGGAGCCAAAATCTAGATTTTATTAATAAGACTCTTACCCTCACCCGCCATCCCGGACCCATGTACAAGTCAGAGTTTGAGATTCATTGGTCTAGAGCAGCCATTTTTCAACCTTCCTATCTCATGGCATACATAAACTGCTTACTAAAATTCTGTGGCACACCGAAAAAAAAAAGGTATGATTTTGATTCATTCACACTGGACAGGTATTGCTCTGTTGATGGCTGTCATTTTTTTAAAACTATTTTTTTTACTGATTTCAGAGAGGAAGAGAGAGGGAGAGAGAGAGTTAGAAACATCAATGAGCCGAGACAGGTTTGGCTCAGTGGATAGAGTGTCGGCTTGCGGACTGAAAGGTCCCAGGTTCGATTCCGGTTGGGGGCATGTAACTTGCTTGCGGGCACATCTCCACTGTGGGGCGTGCAGGAGGTGGCTAATCGATGTCTCCCTCTCATCGATGTTTCTGACTTTCTATCTCTCTCCTTTCCTCTCTGTAAAAAATCAATAAAATATATTTAAAAAAAGAAACATCAATGAATGAGAGAGAATCATTGATTGGCTGCCTCCTACAGGCCCCCTACTGAGGATAGAGCCCACAACCCGGGCATGTGCCCTTGACCGGGATCGAACGTGGGACCCTTCAGTCTGCAGGCCAATGCTTTATCCACTGAGCCAAACCGGCCAGAGCAAGTGGTTGTCATTTTTTAATTTGACAATCTAAGGGAAAAGAGATCAGTGCCCCTGACTAGTCAGGTATTGCATATTTTAACATTTCTTGCAGCACACCAGTTGAAAATCACTGCTCTAGCCCTGGCTGGTTTTGCTCAGTGGATAGGGTGTCAGTCTGTGGACTGAAGGGTCCCCGGTTCGATTCTGGTCAAGGGCACATATCTGGGTTGCAGGTTTGATCCCCAGACCGGGGCATGCAGGAGGCAGCCAATCAATGATTCTCTCTCATTCATTGATGCTTCTAATTCTCTCTCCTTTTTCCTTTCTCTCCAAAATCAATAAAAAATAAATTACATTAAAAAAAGAAAATCACTGCTCTAGAGCAGTGCTGTCTAATACATTCCACATCTAATATGCAATTTTTTTAAAGTATATATTTTTATTGATTTCAGAGAGGAAGGGAGAGGGAGAGCTACTCGGTATTTATTAAGCAGTCCACTCATTCTGTGGTCAGAGAAGATCTTGCTGAGAAGATGAGAGAGGGAGCCTGATGTTCCAAAGTGTATTTAACTGACCCCTGCTGATGGTCACTCAGATTGTGTCCATCTCTGGCAATCACAAACAGGGCGACCTCCTCCATGCAATCCTGTGTAAAGCAGTTCTGACGGGGTGGGGGTTGGGGGTTGCTCCTGCACTGCTGCCCAAGATGCTGCACCACTGGATATATTTTCTGACTTCATTTAACTTTTTTTCCACTTTACTTGCTACACCAAGTCATGAGTGGTCATGGAAGAAGTAACAGAGCAAATAATCAAGGAACCAAAAAAAAAAAAAAAAGCAAAGCCAATCCTCTGATTCTCAACATCTCACCGCCCACATTCAGAAAGAACTATGCATATTAGGTGCATGTCCTCTGGGCCTCAGGCACCTAAACAGCCCCACTTCTGGGAAATGAAAACCCAAGGTCCAGCTGCACCTCCAGCCCCTTCTCTCTCCTTACCCAGAGCCTTCCTCCGGATGCTCTTTCCCGAGAAGCTGGATGTAGACAAGAAGGGCCGCCCCAGCACTGCTGGCTCCAAGATCAAGGTGAGCCTTAGGGCAGGCCAGGAGGAGCTGGGCATGTGGACGTCTGTGTTCGTCTCTCCTGCATCCAGGCCCTCTGCCCCTGTCTCTGGCACTCTCTATCCAGCAGAGTCTTCTTCCAGCTCTGGGGTTAGGGGGCTTGGGCCAGCATCCTCAATGGCCCCTCCTTAACTCCCTAAATCCAGAAGTGAACCATCACTTAAACATTTTTTTTTATCTTTTGGTCATTTGCCACTTTTTTAAAAGTGTGATAAAACATTCATAATGTAAATATACCATCTTAACCATGAAGTATACATACAGTTCAGTGGCATCAAGTACATTCACATTGTTGTAAAATCACCCCCACTATCATCTCCAGAACTTCATCTTCCCAAACTGAAACTCTGCCCCCATAAACATTTATTCCTCTCCTCCCTCCAGCCCCCATCTACTTCTGTCTCTATGGGTCTGACTCCTCTAGGGACCTCCTATGAGTGGAATCACACAGCATTTGTCCTCCTGTGATTGGCTTATTTCACTGAGCATAATGTCCTTAAGAATCATCCATGTTGTAGGTGTCAGAATTTCCTGCCTTTTTAAAGCAGAATAATATTTCATTGTGTGGATACACTGCTTTTTCTTATCCATTCCTCTGTTGATGGACACTTGGATTGTTTCTACCTTTTAGCTATTGTGAACAGTGCTGCTATGGACATGGGTGTGTCAGCCTAGTAATGTTTTTTTTAATATATTTTTATTGATTTCAGAGAGGAAGGGGGAGACCAAGGCTCAGAGGGGTGCAATCACTGGCCCAGATCACACAGCAGAGCCATGCTCAACACCAGGGTCTCCTGCTGCTCCTCATAGTCCCCACACCTGCAATTTCCTTTCTAGTCTCTACAGAGGGACTAAAATGCACAACCCAAGGATGATGTCTCAGGCACACACACAGGATTCCCTACTTCCAAAGAACTGGTCTCCGAAGGATAGGCAGGGATGGTCTGCGGGACATGTTTTTCCTGAGGACTTAGCACTCTATCAACAAACTCTTGCCAGTCCCTGTCCACACAGTGTGTCTCTGTCTCCTGGGTCTATATCCAGGGTGGGAGAAGAAAGGGGCCATAGGGGCCTATCTGTGCACCACTCTCTGCCTTCTCCTCTGCCTCAGAAACAAGCCAATGACCTGGTGGCCACATTGAAGAAATGCACACCCCACTATATCCGCTGCATCAAACCCAATGAGACCAAGAGGCCCCATGACTGGGAGGAGAGCAGGTGAGCCCCAGCCTGGTCTGGCTACCGTCTTGACCAATCCACACTGCCTATCCCCAAGAATAACCCTTCCTCTGGAACCCTCCTGAGGTCCCATGACATCTCAGGATTAACCAAGGCTGACTTCTGGGACCAGTGCCAAGTCCCTCAGAGCCTAGATCCCCACTCACCCCAGGGACAGCCCCAGACTGACTGAAGGGTGACCCAGAGACTTATGCAGTCCCCAGACCCCAGACCCCACTCTAGAAGTGACTGGCCACAGAACCAACACAGACCCCTCATCCTAGAACCCAGGCCCCCACTGACTCGCTGGGACCAGCAGTGAACTCCCCTCCCCATACCTCAACCTCCATACTGCCTCCAGCAGGGACACCCCCCCCCTCCTCCTAAGACTGATGAGGGCCCCACCATGGGATTCAGGCTGCCTTCCCTCCAGGGTCAAGCACCAGGTTGAGTACCTGGGCCTGAAGGAGAACATCAGGGTACGCAGGGCAGGCTTTGCCTATCGCCGCCAGTTCGCCAAGTTCCTGCAGAGGTGAGGTGCACTGCCATTGCCAGCCCTAACCGCCACCTGCAGAATAACCACTAGTTGAGCCATCTGCTCAAATCCTCCCAAACCTTCTGCCACCAGGTACGCCATTTTGACCCCCCAGACATGGCCACGGTGGCACGGGGACGAGCGCCAGGGGGTCCAGCACCTGCTGCGTGCAGTCAACATGGAACAGGACCAGTACCAGATGGGGAGCACCAAGGTCTTTGTCAAGAACCCTGAGTCAGTAAGTGTGTGAGAGAGACAGACAGACAAGATACCTGGATCACTTGCATAGGCTCAGGTCCTGCTCTTCAGGCCACTGTGTGATCTTGAACATGTTTCCTCACCCTTCCAAGCCTCAGTCTCTACATTTGGAAAGTGGGGAGAGTAAAAGCTGCCCTGTAGGGCAGGGGTGAGGAAAATCCAATGCACAGTGCCTGGCATATAGTAGGTGATCAGAAAAACCCAAATTAGCTGGACAGTCCTTGGTGGCCAGGAAACATGTAGAGAAACACATGGATGCCTGAAAAGAATAAGAATGCATGGCTTATCCAGAATGTCCTTTTGTCTCTTGTTTCCTTTCTTCTTTTCCTTCCTCCATCTCTTCTTCCTTCACTCCTTCATTCATGAACACATCAGGTCCCTGAGCCTGAGATTCATGTCAAAGTGGCAATTTTCTTATCCAAGACCAACCTCAGGTTGTGATACATCAAAGACAAACCTCATTGCCATTCTCGAACATAGGAATGAGGTATCATCAGCTCTTAGCCTTTGATCAAAAGGCTAGAAGCACCACCCGCTTTATGCTGCCCCTGCTTTCGGGGAAAAGCAAAAAAAGCAATGATGAGGAATAGTCCTAGGGAGTCATGTACAGCACAGTGACAATAGTGAACAATGCTCTATTATATTATTGACAGCTGCTAAGAGAGATCTTCAGTGTTCTCACCACACAAAAGAAACGGTAGCTATGGGAGTTGATGGGTGTGTTAGCTGACCTATATGGTCATGATTTTGCAATACAGAAGTGTATCAAATCAACTCGTGTACACTCTTAAACTTTCAGAGTATTATATGACAATTATATCTCAATAAAGCTGGGGTAACTTTTAGGTGTTGTTTATTTTTAATCCTCACCTGAGGATATTTTTCCATTGATTTCTAGAGAGAATGGGAGAGCAGGAGGGGAGAAAGAAACATCGATTGGATGTTAGAGACAAGTGGATTGGTTGCCTCTGGCATGAACTCCTACTGGGGCAGGGAACCTGCAACTGAGGTACATGGCCTTGACTAGAAATCAAACCGGTGACCCTTCAATCCATGGGCTGGTGCTCTAACCACTGAGCAGCCAGTCAGGGCAAGGGGGAAGTTTTTGTTTTGTTTTTTAATCCCCATCCGAGGATATTTTCTCATTGATTTTTAGGGAGAGTAAAAGAGAGGGAAAGACAGAGAAACATCAATTTGTTTTGGTTGCCTCCTGCACACGACCCAACCATGGCCCAGGCTGGGGAGGAACCTGAAACCAAAGGCATGTGCCCTTGACCGGAATCAAACCTAGGACCCTTTGGTCCACAGGCCAACACTCCATCCACTGAGCCAACCAGTTAGGGCAGCGGGAAGTGTTTTTTAAAAAACAACATCAACAAAAACAGGGCAAGGAATCCCTGAAGGGTATGTCTGGGCCCTGCTTCTATGTGAGGTTGGAAAGCAAACAAGATGACCATCTCAATGAGCTTAACTAGTTCACCAGATTCTCAGGCAAATCCTAGGTTCTCCAGTCTGGGATGAGCTGGAACAGCAAGGAAAGGTTTGCTGGGTACAGGGCCAGGGCAAGGCCAGCCAGGTACCTCATGGCACCTGCTCTGCTGGCACCTGGAGACAACCAGAGACTGTTGAAATGATTCCTTTGAAGTTACTGTACTTAAATGTAACTGTTCTCTCACCAATCCAAAAACAACACAGAGGGGTGGACACGCGGAGACTTCACAGCTCCAAAAGTAGTCTGTCTTGGGAGGTTGGGAAACTTTGTCCCCAAATTTGTCCACATCTACCTCCTAGAGCTTTTCCCTATGGATGCACTTTGCTCCAAAAATAAATAAATAAATAAATAAAAAGTCTGGAATCTCATTCAAAGTCAGTATGTTATTAATAGAAACTTATCACAAACCAAAATTGTTCATGGCTAAAACTATACCTGAAACAATTCAATTTGTAACCAGTAAGAAAAAAAATGGAGAGAGGGAGGGGAAGAAAAAGAGGAGGATGGGTGGGAGAGAAAGAGAATCTATCTTGCCTGTTGCTGGCAGATTGTAAAATCTGACTCTGAAAGAAATATAATATAGATACTGCAAAAAATAAAGCTAGCAATAAGACTATAGACAGTAAAATCAAATTTTGACAAAAATTATGGCCTGCACATTTTGAGACTGCAATTTGAATGATAAAATTTACTAAGGTAAAAGTTTGGTGGGAATTTTTTATAATGGAAAAAAAGATTGGTAATTTGCACAGGAAATAAAAATGATCCTAATGAGAATAATTTTAGTGAAATGGAAATGGGGAAGAGGGGCACATGAAAACAATTTGACTATGCTATGTCAAAAACTGATCAAGGGTCCAGTGGCATGGCTCAGTGGTTGAGTGTGAACCTATGAACCAGAAGGTCAGTTTGATTCTAAGTCAGGGCACCTTCCTGGGTTGCAGACTCAATCCCCACTGTGTGGCCCTAGCTGGTTTGGCTCAGTGGATAGAGCGTTGGCCTGGGGGCCTGCGGACTAAAGAGTCCCAGGTTTGATTCCGGCCAAGGGCACATGCCCTGGCTGCAGGCTTGATTCTCCTCCAGTAGGGAGCCTGCAGGAGGCAGCCAATCAATGATTCTCTCTCATCATTGATGTTTCTCTCTCTCCCTCTTCCTCTATGAAATCAATACCAGGCATACTGGTTAATAATGCGGATTTTTTTCAATAGCTGGAGTTACACATATGTTGATATATATGTGATTTGATACGTATGCTATTTTGTTGTATTGACAGCAAGCTTCAAAACTTCTGAAGGTGTTAACATCATAGATATTTTTATGCTTAAAAATGTTGAATTTCGTGCCAAAAGAGAGAGAGAGAGAGAGAGAGAGAGAGAGAGAGAGAGAATTTGCAGCAAGTTTTAATTCATTACTTTATTTTGAAGAATATACTCTGGGAAGCTTATGGTGAACATGCTCCATCTCAAAATACTTGTGAAAGATGGTTTAAACACTTTAAAAGTGATGATTTCGAAGTGAAAGACAAAGAACATCCAGGTCAACCAAAAAAGTTTGAAGATTAATAATTACAAGCATTATTGAATGAAGATGCATGTCAAACTCAAAAACAACTTGCACATAAATTAAACATTGCTCAGCAAACAATTTCTGGTCGTTTACAAGCAATGGGAAAGATTTTAAAAAAAAGGAAAATGGGTGCCACATCAATTGAACGAAAGACAAATGGGAAACTGAAAAGTCATCAGTAAAATGTTACTTCAATGACACGAAAGAAAGTCTTTTTGGCCCTAGCCTGTTTGGTTCAGTGGATAGAGCATCAGCCTGCAGACCGAAGAGTCCCAGGTTCGATTCTGGCCAAGGGCACATGCCCGGGTTGTGGGCTCAATTGGTGAGAGAATAGTTACCTTTAAGTACAAGGGGCCTGCAGGAAGCAGTCAATCAATGATTCTCTCTCCTCATGGGTGTTTCTCTCTCTCTCTCTCTCTCTCTCTCTCTCTGAAATCAATAAAGAAATACATTAAAGAAAAAAAAAAGAAAATCTTTTTGGCATCGAATTGTGTCTGGCGCTGAAAAGTAGATTTATTTTGAGAATCCCAGACGCACAAGATCATGGGTTGATCCAGGTCAACCATCAACATTGACTGCAAGGCCAAATCACTTCGGAAAGAAGACAATGCTCTGCGTTTGGTGAGAAAAAGAAGTTGTGGTGTATTATGAGCTTCTAAAACCAGGTGAAACCATTAACACTGATCGCTAATGACAACAAATAATTAATTTGAACCACACTTTGATCATGAAATGATCAGAATGGCCAGAAGACATGGCAAAGTAATTTTGCTTCATGATGATGCACCATCATATATTTCAAAACCAGTTAAAGACACTTTATTTATTTATTTATTTATTTTTAAAGGTCTCACACATTTATTACTGAACCATCCTACTATTGCAGGGGGGGAAAATCAACAGAGCAAAATTACAAGCCCATTAATTCTCCAATTAAAATGCCCCAATTGTCCAGATAGTAGCATCTTTTCAATCATTTAAAAGTATAGGCAACCTGGATACAGCATAAATATGTGAGCCATCGCTCCTGTGTGATTTCTCATAGGCCCAGTTTGGTCCTTCTTCAATATCTCCTCTTTGAGTTGTACCTGATTTTATTACCAGTTTTCATCCGAATCCATGGGGGAATGGACCAATTCTGCTTTTGTTTCTTGGCCAGGAACCTCTTGATTCTGAAAGTCTTGTGGGAAGACATAGTGAAGGAAAAGCGAATGCATGCACCTCAATGGTGGAGAAAGAGAGAGAAGGAAGCAGAAAGACGTCCAGTTAAAGATATGTTAAAAAATCTCGCCTGAGAAGTATTAACCCGCCCGCTGTATTCTCCAGACCTTGCTCCTTTAGATTACGCACTTTCTGAGCAGCACTTCAAAACATACAAAGTGGAAAATTGAGTCTCTGAATGGTTTGCCTCAAAACAAGAAAAGTTCTATTGGGATGGTATCCACAAATTACCTGAAAGATGGGGAAACGTGTAGCTAGCGATGGACATTACTTTGAGTAAAGCACTTTTTTTAAAATATTTTATTGATTCTTTACAGAGAGGAAGGGAGAAAGATAGAAAGTCAGAAACATCGATGAGAGAGAGACATCTGCACGCCCCACAGTGGAGATGTGCCCGCAAGCAAGGTATATGCCCCCGACCGGCATCGAACCTGGGACCTTTCAGTCCGCAAGCCGACGCTCTATCCACTGAGCCAAACCGGTCTCGGCGAGTAAAGCACTTTTGATGTTTCTCTTGAAATTATCGTGTTTTCTTTGATTACAAGACCCACCATTAACTGGTACACCTGGTAAAAATATATACTTTTTTAAAAAGCTGATCAAGTAATTAAGTGAACCAAATGGAGTTGGCGCTTCTCTCAACCACAAATGCACTCAAGTGAGATGGTTCTAAATTGGGTTGTTTCTTGTAAACTTGGACACAAATTATCCTTGGACATGTTATACATCTGGCCTTCATACTCCATCATCCCAAGAATATTAGTTTCCTGTGGCTGTTGTAACCAAGTACCACACACTGGATGACTTAACGGTTAAGTCTTAACCCAACAGAAATTTATTTTCTCACATTTCTGGAGGCTAGAAATCCAAAATCAAGGTGCCATAGGGCCATGCTTCCTCTGAAGATTCCAGGGAAGAACCCTTCCTTGCCTCTCCCTAACTTTTGGTGGCTGACAGACCCTTAGCATTCCTAGGTTTATAGATGCATCTGCCATCTCTGCCTGTCATCACATGGCCTTCCCTGTGTGTCTGGGTCCAAATTTCCTTCTCCTTATAAGGACACCAGTCATTTTGGATTTAGGGCCCACCCTAAATTTAGCATGATCTCGTTTTAACATGATTACATCTGCAAAGACCCTCTTTCCAGAGGAGATCACAATCTTACGTTCTGGGTGGACATGAATTTCAGGGAAGACCCTATTCAACCCAGCCCACCAGGATAAGCTTCGACTTGAGTCCTATCTCAGCCCCTTTCGCACACCTATACTTGCTCTCCACAGCATAAAGGAGATACATTTTGAACTCTGCAGACAGAAAGACTTATTTCCCAAATTGAAAACAAATTCTCTTTATTGGGCAAAAATCACTTGTCCCATTTTCCTAAATAGCTAAAGGGAAAAAAGAAGGTTCCTGTTTAACTGGCTCACTCCCAGTTCTACAGGCCAGTCTTTCATTATTCATACCTGTCCCCCTCAGCAAACCAAAGAAGGCACCTTCATGCCCTCCAGACAACCTATACGAGGCATTACTCAAACACACTTTGCACACAAACCCACCAACCACAGAATATTAGAGAAACAAAAGAATACACAAAACTGCAATGTTGGTTTTTCTTTCTCGTGAGAAGACTCCAAACCTTATATGAAGTTATAAACATCCACGGCTATAAAAACCCTCCAAGTTATATTTTTTTAAGTGCATTTGAACCAGGTAACTGTAGAATCATCCTTTTAGTCCTTGCAGGAAATCCAGGAGTTTCTGGGAGACATCAACCACCTCGGTCAGCAAAGTGGGTAGCCAGGCTTTGAGCAGTGATGGATATTTGTGTATTTGAGAAATCTTTCTGTGTGAAGCGTTATTTTTATAAAGCCCAATTTCATTTTCAATATTTCCCATCTTCACTGATATCAATGCTATCTCTTTTATCACTAAATGTAGGTTTGAATTAGGATGTTTCCCAACCATCTGTCTATTCCAAATGATTGTTCTAGTCGTTGACCAGCACCCCACTGTTCTTATTACTACAGATTTATAATGCTTCATATCCAGAGAGTTCCTCTCCTTGATATGCTTACCTGTTAATATATATATGTATGTATATATATATATGGCATTTCCACTATGCTTTGGTTAAATATAGTTATTTTCTAAGCACTCTCTGGACCAAGACCCTTAAAACTCAAAAGTCTGGCCCGGACCAAGTGGTTCAGTTGGTTGGAAGCCAGGGTGCATATGGGAGGCAACCAATAGATGTTTCTCTCTCACATTGATGTTTTTCTCTTTCTCTGTCCCTTCTTCTCTCTCTAAAAATCAATAAACATAGCCTCAGATGAGGATGAAAAAAAAAAACACCTCGAAAGTCTGCTTTCTGCAAAAGATTTCTATCCTGGACCACCATGTATGGCTGTGCAGGTTGTACAATATGTGGTTGAACCACATATTCGCCTGTCATTAGATGTTCATGTTCACAGTATCTTGTTTTTCTAAAATGCACGTTGATTCACATTTCTAACATCTCTGAGGTTGGGATGCACCTCACATGAAAGGCATAACAGAGCTTAATTAGCAATGTGGGGTAACATGATGTTATACCATTTCTGGCAAAACCACATAGCTATAATAGGCAGAGCTGGGATTTGAACCCAACAAGACAAGCCAGTTATAATTTACTGCAGGGGCTTGTGCCACATATTGGGAGGGAATGCTGGGTCACATCATTTGGAGGAAGAAAATTTTGACGATAGTGTGAGAGCAGGTGCCCCTGAGCAAGAACATGTGGGTGGGGTGGACTCAAGAGAAACTGGAGACTGTAGTCCTGGGGAGACACTAGGACCCACCACCCCTTCATCCCGCCCAGCTCTTTCTTCTAGAAGAGATGCGAGAGCGCAAGTTTGATGGCTTTGCCCGCACCATCCAGAAAGCCTGGCGGCGCCATGTGGCAATCCGGAAGTATGAGGAGATGCGAGAGGAAGGTAAAAGGCTGCAAGTTGGAGGCAGAGGGTGCAAACAGATGGACCTGGAAGAGCCAAGCCACAACCTTTGCCCCCACACCCTGTGTCCCCACAGCTTCCAACATCCTACTGAACAAGAAGGAGCGGAGACGAAATAGCATCAATCGGAACTTTGTTGGAGACTACTTGGGGTTGGAGGAGCGGCCAGAGCTGCGTCAGTTCCTGAGCAAGAGGGAGCGTGTGGACTTCGCTGACTCGGTCACCAAGTATGACCGCCGCTTCAAGGTGAGGCACTAGCAAGTATGTCCAGAACCCTGGCTCCAGCCTGGCACCACCAGCAGAGGTACACCCTCATGTGGCTGGGACACACCTGCCCACAGGTATATGCTCAACTAACATAGATACATTTATCCATCAAATATGCCCTTATGTAGCCCAAACACAACTATCCATCAGATGTGAAGGTGACAGGTAGGGCCTTCACCTTCACCTGGCCACAGTTACATACTCACCTTTACATACCCAGAAACCCTGACCACAGGACCATTCTCACTTATCCTGAGAATGATATCCATTAGGTACACGCACTCAGTCTAAATAGGCCTATCAGTTAGACACACCTTCACCTAGCTTAGACATCTGTGCACAGCTACTTTTATCTGACCTGAGTACACATGTCCAGCAAATACACCTTTACCTATCTTGTACCTTTTCAGACACCCCCTTCTAGCCAATATAGTCTTACTTAACCTCTTATCTATACTAATAAAAGGATAATATGCTAATTAGATTGGGAGACCTTCCAAGACCTTCTGAATGTCCTTCCAAATCCATGGTGGCAGGGCTAAAGCAGAGGCCGTTAGCAGCGGTCAGGCCAGGAGGGGAGGGCAATTAGGGGTTATAAGGCCAGCAGTGGGGAACAGTTGGGGGCAAACAGGTCAGCAAGAGGGCAGTTGGGGACGAGCAGGCAGGCAAGCAGGTGAGTGGTTAGGAGCCAGTGCTCCTAGATTTCGAGAGGGATATCCGACTGCCAGTTTAGGCCCTATCTCTGTAGGGTCCCATATTGGAGAGGCTGAGGGACACCATCCCCTTCCCCTGTACAAATTTCATGCGCTGGGCCACTAGTTTATTATATAACCACTCATATACCTTCACATGAAGGGACACCTTCACCTGACCTACCAGCACCACCCCTCTGCCTGGAATTGATCCCCACGCCCCTGGCTCCTGCCATCAGTCTCTCTGGTACTACATCCTCACAGCCCATCAAGAGGGACTTGATCCTGACACCCAGATGTGTGTACGTGATTGGGCGGGAGAAGGTGAAGAAGGGACCCGAGAAGGGCCAGGTGCGTGAGGTCCTGAAGAAGAAGCTGGAGATCCAGGCTCTGCGGGGAGTTTCCCTCAGGTGAGGCCAAGAGCCCACCTGCCCCACAGTCACTCTCTTATCATCCTCAGCTGTTCTCATATTTGTTATTCCATCTATAACTCTGGCCGTTTTGCCTGCTGCTATATATATAACCCTCTCTTGGCCCTACATGTCACCTTCACCAGCGCCCACATTCTTGATCCTTATTTGACTATTGCACCTGTCCCCTCACCTGACTCCTTACCTGGCCCTTCTCTATTACCACCTTCTCCCGCTCCCTGACATTTCTCCCATTTCCCCCCACCTGTTATCTCCTCCCTTGCCTCAAACCTGACCCTTCCCAGTTGCATCTTACATGTCACTCCTTCACCACTCTCATCCATCACTATCACCTGCATTTCTTCCTGCCCCTCCCCAGCACGCGGCAAGACGACTTCTTCATCCTCCAAGAAGAAGCGGCCGACAGCTTCCTGGAAAGCATCTTCAAGACGGAGTTTGTCAGCCTCCTGTGCAAGCGCTTCGAGGAGGCAGCACGAAGACCCCTGCCCCTCACCTTCAGCGACACGTATGGCCCTCCCCTTCACCACCACCATCCTCGCGCTAATCTAGGCACAGCACCCCTCTCCCATCCACGGACCAACTGAACTGCTCTGCCATCCACCGGTGCCGGGCAAGGATGGGGCGGGGAGGTCCTCCTATTGGGAGGCGGTGCCCATACAGCTTCCTCCTCTCCCCACAGACTTCAGTTCCGGGTGAAGAAGGAGGGCTGGGGCGGAGGTGGCACCCGCAGCGTCACTTTCTCGCGTGGCTTCGGCGACGTGGCGGTGCTCAAAACTAGCAACCGAGCACTCACAGTCAGCGTGGGTGATGGGCTACCCAAAAGCTCCAGTGAGTCTGCGCAGAAGCGGGGGTCGTAGCCAAAATGGCGAGGCCAGCAAGGGACCAATCAAGGCTGAGAGGGCGTAGCCAGTGAGGCTGCCAAGTGTGAGGGAAGGCCATGGAGGAGAGGGTCTAGAAAGACTCAGAGGAGACCAATGATTGGGCGAGAGATGAGGAGGAGGCGTGGCCAAAGAGGCAGCCTGTGAGCACACTAAAGGATGGGGGCGCAGCCCTGGAATGGGTGGGTCCTGGAGAAGAGAGGCCAATCACTGTGCGGAGCTTTGGAGTGGGTTCTGGGCAGAATCAGAATGGACTGGGCTTGTGAGCGGGGCCAGGAGCTTGGAGTCTGGCCACTACTTAAATCCCTACATCCTTTCCCCTATCCTTTTCAGAACCTACACGAAAAGGAATTGCCCAGGGAAAACCTCGAAGATCAGCCCAGGCACCTTCTCGGGCAGCCCCCGGACTCCCCAGGGGTGAGGAGATGCCCCCACTGTCTTCCCTTCTTGTGGATTCCATAACCTGAGCCATACTTTCTGTCAGTGATATCTAACAAGCAGAGATGATAACCCTCTAGTTCTCTATCCAGAACTGTCCATAGTTCCCCATCTCCCATATAATAAAGGCTAAGCTTAGTTTGGTATTCAAAGCCCTTCGAATCTGACACTTGCTATAACCACTGACCCTTCTCTCCTCTCATCGTACATTCCTGTCATGCAAGCTACATCTTATTTTTACCAACTTACCAAATTTGCTCTTACTTCCAGGCCTTTGCTGGAGCTGTTTGCTATGCCTATCTTCCAAATTCCCACTACACTTGAGTTCCTATTCATCTTCCAAGACCCACCCCAAAGAGTCCTCCTATAAGAGGTGGTTGGTGGGGCAGAACCTCTCTCTGGTCCCACCTGGCCTCTGGGTCCCTCCCTCTGGCCCAGTCACCATACCAGATTGAGTGTGGCTGCCTCCTCCCTCAGACTGGGAACTTGGAGTCAAATACTGTACTCCTAGCAGCATCTTAATAGATGCCTTCATCCTTCTTCCCACTACAGGTCTGGACCGAAACGGGATACCCCCCTCTGCCAGAGGAGGCCCTCTGCCCCTGGAGATCACATCTAGAGGGGGCTCTCAGCGGCCTCCCCGAGGCCCTCCACCCTCAGCCCAGAGGGCCAGCAGACGCCCCAGGGGACAGCCCCCCTCCAAGCACAACACAGAATTCCTCAATGTGCCTGATGAGGGTGTGGCCGGGTAGGTGGGGCGGGAGGGCAGCCCCAAGTGGTAAATAGGCAGGCAGAGGACTATCTAGGGCTGTGATGGACACCCTTTGTGCCCTCAGCATGCAGAGGAAGCGCAGCGTGGGGCAGAGACCAGTGCCTGGTGTGGGCCGACCCAAGCCCCAGCCACGGACACATATTCCACGGTGCCGGGCGCTGTATCAGTATGTGGGCCAAGACGTGGATGAGCTGAGCTTCAATGTGAATGAGGTCATCGAGATCCTCATGGAAGGTATGTGTGCTGGGACAGAAGTGGAAGGGGTCAGAACCCTGACACAGCCAGGCAACCCCCATTACTGCATATCCATTCAATGGGAGAACAGAGAGGACCAGCTAGCTCCCAGGCCCAGCTAGAGTTACCCTCTTCTGAGCCAGTGGCTGCATAAGCGAGAGGCCTTGGTTGGAGGTTACCTCCTAAGCCACCTGGGAGCCTGGTTTCATTGCATGTAGTAGTATCCCAGTCCCATCAAATATAGGGCTAGCAGAACCTCAGAGACTCCTTGTGAGTAGGAAATGGGCCATGTCTGGATGGCCCAGGCTACCTCCTAATTCACTAGTAAGCCCCTCGGGCCTGGGACTCAACAGCGCCCTCTGTAAGTGGGTGGGAAAGCCCCATCGAGGTCATTCTTGGGTTCACCCATAGAGACTATAGGGAGGGGCCTATGGGAAGAGTACAAGTGAATGTTCTAGAAAATGATGAAATGTGAGCCAGTGACAAGGAAAAATCATATGTGTCCCTTCCTCCCTACCTTCCATCACTCTCTTTTCCGCCTCTGCCTTTTGCCAGGCCAGCAGAAATGAGTAAGACAGATTGAGCCAACATGAAGGTTTCCTCTGGGGTCGGCTGGGTGATGCCTCATACTTTCTTCTATCCCACAGATTCCTCAGGCTGGTGGAAAGGCCGGCTGCATGGCCAGGAGGGCCTCTTCCCTGGAAACTATGTGGAGAAGATCTGAGTGGGGGGCCCAGGATTCTGTCCTTCCACCTTCCAGGGAGCCAGGCCCTGCTGGCAGGGGGTCTCATGTCTGTTAGCTGCATTAGCCAGAAGGTCCAGTCCTGTCTGGATGTGGGTCATCACTCAGCCACCTCTGGGCCCTGCTTCCCCTGTGTCATACCTGTTTCCTAATGTATCACATAGGACTAACAGCAGAGCCTACCTTCCAGCTGCCTTGTGAGTATGAAATGAGTCGTATCCTAGCAGCAAAGTGTGGGAAAAAGTGGGGAGGCCTTCACAAGTGTGACCTCCCTCCTCAAATGAGGCAATAAATGTTTGCCGGGTAGAAGTATAAACAGATTGAGTGCCAAACTTCTTAGAAACCTGTGACATAGGAACAGCAAACATGAAGGCTCAGAGGTTAAGTCATTGCCCAAGATTCCACAAAGCCAAGCCTTAAAGAGTTTGAGCTTGTCCACTTGCCAGCTGCCAAAAATTATATCCTAGCTTTCCTTCAAAAAATGGTCTGGTTGATTCTGTCAGATCTGAATCTGCAGTCCCCAAACCCATCTAGGACCTCACTGGGCTCTGAAGAAGGAAAGAAGCCCCACCCAGCCCTCCACAGTCCACCCTGGGCCACCTCTTGGCCCCTACCCCTAACCCATGTTTGTGCCTTCTTAACCCTCATTTGCCTGGGGTCTGGAAGGTTCTGACATTCCAGGGCCTTGACTTTCTGCACTTACGGTCACAGATGAAGGGGTCATCTGGCAACTGGTCTCCCCAGCTGTCTGCAAACCCATGCTGAAATCTGAGCCTTTGGAATCCTTAGAGGGGCAGCTGGAACCAGCTGGGAGTCCTACCATGGTCTCAGCATCGTGGCTTTCTAGACAGATACGTCCACTGTGCTCAGCCCCTCAGTGAGCAGCCAGTCTGGGAGACTGGTGGGGTCAAGACAGCCAGAGAAGGGACCGGAGCTGACTGGCCAGCTGAGCCTTTTACAGGACCTGCACCCTCTCTCTTCTGCACCTACCTGGGGAAGCTGAGTATGGCTGGGGAAAAAAAAATCCCAAGGTTGCCCCCAACTACTCTAACTGCCTTCCTAAGCCACCTGGGAGCTCTGCTGGCCCTGTCATCCCTAACTTCCCTCCCTTGCCAGTCTGGTTGCCCCTAACTGCTCTCTCTTGCTGGGCTGGTCACGCCTAACTGCCCTCCCCTGCTGGCCCTGTCACCCCTAACTTCCCTCCCTTTCCAGTCTGATTACCCCTAACTGTTCTCCCCTGCTGGCCTGGTCCCTCCCAACTGCCCTCCCCTGAAGGCCTCCTCCCTCCCAACTCTCCTCCGCTGCTAGCCATCTTGTGGCAGCCATCTTGTGTCTAATGGGGGCAGCCATCTTTGACCACATGGGGCAGCCATCTTATGTGTTGGAGTGGATGGTCAATCTATATATTATATCTTTATTATATAGTATTGTTATACAAAAGCTTTCAGTTAGTCCCTTGAAAGTCCCTGGTTCCTTCCATCTCTGATTTTCTCACTCTGCCTAACCACTGCTTGTGCGTCTCTTGCTGCAAGACTTACATGTGAGAAGAGGGTAGGACAACCCACATGAACCACCAACTTGATCAGCTGGGCATTTCCTGGTGGAGGAAATCAGGGCTTCCTTTCCCTTCTCTGCCCTCAAATTCACCCTGTGGCCTGCCTCCCAACACTTTGGGAGTAGAGCCCTGTGGCCACACTACCATCGTGGCAGGCACCACATAGGTAGGAGTAGGGACTTCTGGATAGGATGAGTGAATGAGGTGTGGGTGTGGAGCTGAGTATGGAAAAGGGAGTGGATTTAACGTATTGTAATAGACAGCTTCTCACATCTAGGTTACAGTATCTGCAAACCTGTCAGCTTGACCCCACCCACACAGCCCACATCCTCTTGACTCTTTTTTTTTTTTAATAAAACTTCTTAAGTTCAGTCCTCCTTTCCCTTCCTTAGATTCCTGTCCTTTCTGAGGCCTCATCCCAACAATCCCCATATTGCACCAATCTTCCCTGCTCAGACACACCTCTCCACCCTGCATCAAAATGACCTGTTTTTCTTTAAGTTTTTAACTGTATTAAAGATAATCAATAGATAAGTTTTTAAATTCAAACTGCACAAAGGTGTGAAAAATATCTCTTCCTCAAAAATCCCTGATCCCCTTCCCAATTTTTTTAAAAAATATATATTATTGATTTTCTACAGAGAGGAAGGGAGAGGGATAGAAAGTCAGAAACATCGATGAGAGAGAGACATTGATCAGCTGCCTCCTGCATGCCCCACTGTGGAGATGTGCCCACAAGCAAGGCACATGCCCCCAACTGGAATCGAACCTAGGACCCTTCAATCCGCAAGCCGACACTCTATCCACTGAGCCAAACCAGTCCCGGCACCGCTTCCCGGCACCTGTACATAAGAGCACACAGGTGCAGGTGTGGGTCAGGTAGTTGGAGAGTCATCCACTACACCAAAAGATTCAATTCTCAGTCTAGGCACATACGTAGGTTTTGGGTTCAGCCCTCAGCCCCATTGTTGGGACACATGTGGGAGACAACCAATAGATGTTTCTCTCTCTCTTCCTCTCCCTCTCTCTAAAAAAGTCAGTGAACATGGCCTCAGGTAAGAAGGGAGAAAAAAAGCACACAGGTATATCTTCTGTACACAGATGGGATTACATTGCACAGTCTACACTTGCCTTGAATGGTTCAGACACCTCATGAATGGTTAAATAATGTATTAAAGAGCTCTAATATCAAAAATACTTCACTGTCCCCCAATAGCCCATTTTCCAAAGAACAGGCAGGGATTAGATGGTGTACCTCTTCCTGCTGAAAATTCATCAGAATAGAAACCAGTTCACAAAGCCCTTGCATGTCCCTCTCTGTATCAAGTTCACTTTCTGTCTTCCACATCCCACCTACACTCTGCTGGAGTGTACTAATGTCGCTGTTCCCTGAAAAACATAAGTCCGTCCCTCCCCATCTCAGGACATTTGTACCAGCTTCCTACCCACGTTTCCCAGTGTGCTCTGGCCCCATGACCTTCCACTGGCTCACTCCTTCCTATCAGGCAACAGCTCAGAAGTCCCCTCACAGAAAGGCTTCCCTGTCCCATCACTGTCACATCCTTCTGTTTGTTTGGTTTTGGTAGCACTTAATATAACCTAAGATCATTTTTTGCATTTATTGTTGTCTGTTTTCCCATTTGAAAATGTGAGCGGCTTCTGAGGTCAGGGATGTTTGTCGGCACTGTTCATTTCTGAGTCCCCAGAATCTGAGTCCAACAGAATCCTGTTGGACAGGTGACTCAATCTATGCTGGTACACTCAGTGCCATCCTCCTGGAAACACACATCTGACAGTTAGCTTGTCCTGGCCAGATAATTCGGTTGGAGTGTGGACCCTATACTTCCAGGCTGAGGGTTCCATCCTAGGGGCACATTCAAGGGTCAACCAATGAATCATGGATTGATGGAACAACGGATGGATGTTTCTCTCTCCTTCTAAAATCAATCAATAAAATTTTTAAAAATGTTTTTATTGATTTGATAGAGAGGGAAGGAGAATGGCAGAGAGATATACCTATCTGAGAGAAACTGTTTGCCTCCTGTAGGCACCCCCACGGGGGATCAAACCTACAACCTAGGCCATGTGCCCTGACCCAGAATCAAACCAGTGTGACCTTCCCGCGCATGGGACGACGCCCAACCAACAGAACACACCGGCCAGGGCAATAAATAACATTTTTAAAAAATGTTGACGATTGCCAGCTTCCTTCAAAGAGGATGCCCAGTCAATACAACCTCTTCAAAAAGGAGAAGAGTTGTTTAACGCCTTTCGAGGGCTGGTGATGATACAGAACGGGATCAAGATACCCATTTCACAGACGAATATACAGGCACTGACTGTTTACATGGCCCTAAATTTGCAAATACGCTCCGGGGCCTGTTCTGTGGACCAAAAGGACCCAAATCGCAGGCCCCACCCCTTCACGGAGCGCCCTGCCCAAGTCCCGCCCATGCTCTCGCGAGAGCTGGGAGGTGAATAATGGCGTCGACGTTAGCGTGAGCTCGCGGCCGCCTAGGGAGTCGCCGCAGCCTCAGCCCGAGCCACAGGAGCTGCGGGAACTAAAGGTCTAGCCGGGCCAAGGATGGTGAGCGCGGCGCCGGGACGGGGGTGCGGCGAGAAGTGGGGACTGGAGGGGAGTGGTCCTGTCGCGTACACATCCTCCGGGCAACCCCGCCCCCACATCCGGGTACTTTCCCCGTCACTAGTTGTCATTTGGCTATTACTCTACCCCCTACTTCCGGGCTTGGTTTCAACTGGGCCACCCCCACTGAGCTCGGGCTCCGACCCCCGTCTTTATGCAACCGGCCCCCAACACCTCCAAGTTCACCTGCACAGCTCCAGTGCAGAGGGTATGTGTGTATATATATATATATATATATATATATATCTACGTCCTCAAACAATCCGCGTGGCCACTTCCGGCCTCACCAGCATCTTCCTAACTCCACTCTTCAGAGCCTTTGTCCTGCCTACTCCCTCTAGGCCACATAGGGGCCTCCCATCTCCTAAGTTGGGGAGGAGGGGATGCTGCTTTATATGAGCAATTCCTGACAGATGTTCACTTCTGCTTTTGGAACACTTCCCAGCTAGGCTCCCTCCTCTCCCTTGTGGTAACTCCTTAGGATGGAGCTGACTGGCTCTTTTTTCAGGGGCATTCACTGCTTCAGGAATGCACAATGGTCTTTGTGGGGAGGGAGGGTTCCCCTGCCTGGCCCCAGCAGATCCTGGGCCTAGAGTGGTTCTCCCCACTTCTTTTTTTCACCAGGAGGAGGCACCCTCTGTGCCCAGCCCGGACATGCTGATCAATGCAGAGCCTAGCTCCAATGAGAATGACAAGGAAGTGTCCCCAGGTGTGGCTGCTGCAGCCACCTCCTTCTCCGTGGGGGAGGAGTCAGGTCCTGACCAGACAGCTACACCCCCATTGTGGGATCGTGGAGGGTCTGGAGGGACCCAGCAGGATGCCTCCTCAGCCCCAGACACTGGCCAGCCTGGCCCTGGACCTAGCCTTGGCTCAACCAGCACAGTCTCTGGGATCAGTGAGGACCTGCGGCCTCCCAGGCGACGCCCACCACCAGGTGACCTGTGATAGAGCCTAATATGGGGTCATAGGTCCTGGAACAACAAGAGTGAGGAAAACAGTATTTCCATACTTGGTGATATCACTGAGTGTGTGCCAGGCTGTGGCTGCTGTGATGAGCCAGGTCAACTCAGCCTCTGCCCTCTGGCAGCTCAGTCCAATGGAGGCGGTAGATGGTAAAGACCCCAATAGGAAACCATAGGGTAACTCCTGTCTGGTATATGCTTCTCTGGGCAGAACCCTGAACAGCATGGGGGGGAGAGGGAGGGATGGGTGACCTTGCTGTGTACATCCTACAGGAAAGCAGATACCCTGCTCCAGCCGTGGCTGCTGCCTCAGTTTCCCAAGTGTTCGTGATTTGGCACAGCATCTGCGTACCCACTGCCCACCCACACAGTCCCTGGAAGGTAGGGTCAGAGTAGGTGGTGGGAGGCAGGCAGAATTACCAGGCTGACCCTTGGCCACCCCACTCCACTCCTCTGTCCTCCACCCCTGCCTTGCCAGGCAAGCTCTTCCGCTGTTCCGCCCTGAACTGCACCGAGACCTTCCCCAGCATGCAGGAACTGGTGGCGCACAGCAAGCTGCACTACAAACCCAATCGCTACTTCAAGTGAGACCCTGACCACCCCAACCTCCTTTGGTCCTTGGTGTCCAGGTCCTAGGCAGCTCCTGCTCCTGGTATGGTAGCCTGGGGTTCAAGCCTTTCTACTTCCCATTTGGGATAAATGGGTGAGGGGCCTCAGGCAAGACTTGTCTGAGACTGGTACCTGGAGCAAGTCCATGAGAGGTGGGGCTCATGTGGGTGTGGTTCCCCTTACCTTCTAAGAGGAAAGCTGACCACCTAAGTCAAGATTGAGGCCTCGTTTTCCCAGGGCTCCGACCTGGAGGGGTCCGGAAGGGTCGCGGTCAGAGTAGGGGGTACTGAGGACAAGCTCCTGCCCTGCAGGTGGGGAATCTGTGATTTGGTCTGGGTCCCCTTTCCACGCTCTCTATAGGCCCCTTCTTGGTCTATCAGGAAACCCAGCCCAGTCCTGTGTTCATCCTCAGGTGTGAGAACTGCCTCTTGCGCTTCCGCACGCATCGCTCCCTCTTCAAACATCTGCATGTTTGCGTTGAGCATGCGCAGAGCCCAGCCCCGCTGCCAGCTCCTGCCCTCGACAAGGAGCCATCCACGCTTGAGCGCCCCACGGAATCTGACTCTGCGCTGGGCTTGCAGTACCCGCTACTCGAGCCCTACATGACCTCTGCTCCTGCTCCCACCGGGCCCTTTCTGCCCTACTTGAACCCCACGTCCTTTGGCCTAAACCCCGCGCGCCTGCGTCCCTTCCTGGCTGCCACTCCTGGGCTGCCGGCCTCCAGTGCTGCTGTCTGGAAAAAGAGCCAAGGTGAGTGTAGTGGCAGGACTGCCAGAAGGATGGGCCGGATTTACCCCAATTTATGACCTTGACCCGCCTATTTACCGCAGGTGCCGGTGGCAGTCCTCGAAGACCCCAGGGCGGCTCCGACACGCCCTCAGGTGCGTGCAGGTGACCACTAGGGCGGGATGGAGGGGGTTTCTGTCCTGAGTCCTGCCAGGCCCAGGAGATGCTAGGAGGCAGCAGTGCCAGCCCCGAAATACAGGATTTTGCCTTAAAAATTACTGGCCCACGCGCCTTCATCTACACCGGCGTTACCGTGTAAAGCTTGCGCTCTGCAGGGATTCCAGGGATGGGAATGGGGGACACAGAGAAGTCAAGTTCAATACCCCCAATTTCCGGGGGGGCACACATCCGGGGGAAATGGATCAGGCAGGATAGACCCTCGGTACCCTGGAGCCGATGGGAATGGATAAATGTCTGAAACCCCCTTGCCCATGACCACCGGACTTAGTGATGGACCAGACCTCTGGGCTGGGGTCGGGACTGACAGGGTCCGCCTGCCCGCAGGGCACGCGGCCTCAAGCCGCATATTGTGGGAGCACACGCGTGGTCGCTACTCGTGCATGCAGTGCACCTTCTCCACAGCCTCGCGACCCACCATGACCCTTCACCTGGAAGATCACCGCTCTATTGCCCCCGGGCAGCCACGCCCCGATTGCCCGGTGGGTAAGGTCGGGGAGCACCAGGGTGGGGAGGGTGGAGGCCCTAGAGGTGAGGGGTGGAGCTGAGGCTTAGCCACGTCCTCCTCTGCCCCACTCAGATCTGGCCCTGTTTGCACCCAAGGTGTTGCTGGCTTCTGTAAGAGGGGGAATGCACAGTTTTTTTGCTCTGAATACTGAGTAAAGTGTGGGTCATGAGATGTGGGTAGTTCTGTAATTTTAGTGGGGCCTGAAATGGATTGGGAAAGGAAATAAAAGAGGCGCAATGAACTGGCCTATGCTGTCTGGGTCCCTTGCCCTCTGATGCACAGCAGCCTGTCTAGCAGTCTTGGACACCCCCCACCCCCATCTTGAGAAGGGCAGGCCTCCTCTGATGCACGACCCACTTACATCCCACCTTCCCTTTTACCTCAACCCTGGGACCAGCTTCCAGCTCAGTACTGCCACTGCCTGCTGTCTCTGACTTCCACAAACCAGATGGGATGGAAATTTCCGGGTTTGTTTATTGTCTTGGGAGTCATTGGAGAGGACAGGCAGGGAGGCTGGTCCTGAGAAAGTGCTGAGGTTGGCCCAGCTAGAGCCCTCCAGGTCCTTGGGCCAATTATAATTCACAGGGAGGTGACAGGATAGAGCTCACAGAACTGGGCATTCTATTGCAGGCTAAGACTCGGACCTCATCCTTGTCCTGGGTTTTCCCCTACCCCAGTCCTAAGGAGAAAAGTGTGGGTCAAGGTCAGTCCTGGAGAGCCTGGGTTCCCTTCTTTCCTTATCCCTCCCCATCCTGGTCCTGTTTCTCTTCCTTCATGGGAAGTCAGGCCTGGGCAAGGGTTGGAATTTTGGTGTCACGCTGCTGTCTCAGGGCCTTTTGAAATCTTTGGGCCAAGCTTCCTGGTAAGGAAGTCCCAGGTGTTATTGGCAGCCACCACTCAGGCTGGTTCTATTGCCTTCCAGCCCCATGGTACTCCTAGCCCAGGACTCTGCCCTCTACCCTTCCTGGACACCAGAAACAATTCCTCCTGCCCTTCTCTCGCCCCCTCCCCCAGTCTGAATACCCCTGAAAACGGGTCTCTTCTGATTGTGCCTCTCCCTTTCAGTGGCTCCTTTTATTTCTCTAAATGAAGATCCTGTTCTCCTAGTAGCTCCTAAGGCTCCCATCTTGAACCTTCCCATTCCCTCCCAGGGCCACACAAACCATTTTCTCCCTTCTCCGTGAATATAGACTGCCTGTGAGCAAGCACTTGAGTGAACACCTGCAGTCCCCTGCTGAGATGGTTGTTACTCAGCACCAGTGTGGAGTTAGATGGAGTCAGGGAAGCTCTCCCTTCTCAGCTAGAAGCCTTATAGCTATGACTGTGTGGCCCTCAGCTTCCCTACATCTCACTTTAGTCTTATGAGTGCCTTGATGCTTATCCCTGGTTCCCTTGTGAGGATTCATAGAGTGACTGAGGACAGGGGGTGGGGACTTGGGAAATGTTTGCAAGTGATTCACATCTCTCCAGCCACCAAGCCCATTGGCTACCTCAACCTTTGTAAGAGTCTGGGGAGGAGATGGAGCAGGGTCAAGAGGCCCATTTTACAGATAGAGAAGGTGAAGGTAGGTGGGTAAGCTCACTGACTCTCTAGCCAGGCCCAGTTTCAAGTCACTCACTGATTCTGCACCACCCTTGGAGCTGGCACAGTTACTACCAGGCAGCAGGGTCCACATTCCCAAAGCCCTAGTACCAGGCTTTCCTGTATCTCCAGGGACAGGACTTAGTGATTCTGGTTCCCCAGGACCCCAGGGTATCAGCCCCCTAGTTTTCATTCCCCATCAAGTCCCTCATTTAGCCATCCCCAATTCCAGCCTCTCAGGTCTTTTCCAGAGATCAAGAGCCAATATCTTGGTCTAGTTCCCCAAACTCGCACCATACCCAGCCCATCACCCATATAGACGCAGCCACTTCTCCCATGAGAACTAAGGCCCCTTTGGAGGTAGTGGGAACTCTGCCCTGAGGCTTCAGAGAGCTGTGTATGCACTTGGCCTGGCCACCCTGACCACTCCAAAACCGACTTTCTTCCTCATCCCCTTCCAACTCATATACTATCTTTTGTCTGCTCACTTGAAAAGTATCACTGCTCTCGGTCCCTTCTAGGCTGCTGCAGCCCCTGCCCTCCTAGCTAACCTATGACCCCACAGAAGGTCCCTCTACCCCACCTCAACTCCAGGATGCCTGAAAGCTGTCCTCTTATGCCCAGGCATGTCCAGCAGATGGCACCCAGGAGTATCAGTCTGAGGGAGAATGAGAGGAGGCCAGCACTCACCTTGCACACCTGCCCCATTGTAGGCAGGTGGGCTAGAGACTGCAGGTTCATTTTGAACAGGCTGAGCCACTCCAAGTGTCCATTCACCTCCTGGCAGTTGTCCAGCACCAGTTCAGTTGCTGGTGTTGCTGGTGGATGCCCCCTTGACTGGGAAGGGGGAAGTAAGATTCCTGACCTGGACTGAGCACCCCCGACCAGGGCTCCTGACTGCTAGTGGCCTCAGGACCCACCACCCACGTACTCAGTCCTCTAGGTGGCTGCACCAGCTGCTAACCCTGAACCCCCCACCACAGTAGGGAAGATGGGTGCACTGCTCCTGGCTCTTGCACAGAGACTGGGTGCACCAGCTTCGATTCCCCACGCAAGCTCACCTCCCTGGCCCTCAGTTCCACACATTTGCCTGACAAACCCCCACCAACACCAATTTCCCAAGGGAGACGCTGGATCAGGCTCACTTCTGGCTTTTGGTTCCCCATCTCCAACTGTAGCTGCAGGTCCATGTTCAAGGCTTCGTGTCTCCAGAAAGTGCCAAACATACAAAGAGGACTGGGGGTCATGTGCCTTCTGGGGACTGTGCCAGGAGCCTGTGGGCTCTCCCCACAGGGACTCAGCCAGGGAGGGGCCTTGTAGAATTGTGTCCACACAATTAGGAGTCTTCCCAGAGCTTGGGGAGGCACTGGCTGTCATTCATTAAATTATTCAGCTTACCTTATATGCTCTCAGCCAGTCATCCCTGTTCTTTCATTCATCCTTTCCCTCTCTCACCAAACCTATGAGGTGGTAGCTGGTTCTGGAGACCCAGAGAGAACCCAAATCTCATCGTCCCTGGCTTCCTGTGACCCCTGTCCAGAGGAAGACCCACCTCTGGAAATGTGACTAAGAATGCATGTCCCTGTTCAGGGACAGGGATTCACACACCAAGTTCCAGAATCCTCAGGCTGTACTCTTTTTTAAAAATATATATTTTATTGATTTTTTACAGAGAGGAAGGGAGAGGGATAGAGTCAGAACTATCAATGGGAAAGAAACATAGATCAGCTGCCTTCTGCATGCCTCCTACTGGGAATGTGACTGCAAACAATGTACATGCCCTTCACCGGAATCGAACATGGGACCTTTCAGTCCACAGGCCAACGCTCTATTCACTGAGCCAAACCAGTTAGGGCTTAAAACAGATGTACAAACAGGCAGTCATTTCCAGATATGCTGCCTGTGGCCTTCATGACAGGGCAGGCAGAAGAAGAGCTCTGCTGGAAATGCAAGTCCTCAAGACAGAAAGAGCCTCCCTCTTCCCTGTCTCAACTAAATCTTTCTGGATCCTTTTGGAAATTTCTAAGATACCTGCCAGGTGTGATCTGTAAACTAGCAGCATGGGCATTACCTGGGATGTTGCGCATACTGAGGCCTCACCACTGACTAGAAGCAGACCTTGTATTTTAATAACGGGGACAGATGGGCAAGTGACTGATGGGCACCGGTGTTTCTCAATTAGCTGCACACTAGAATCACTTAGCAAGTGTCTAGGTGTGGCCACACCCAAACCAAATTAAGTCAATTTCTGGGTGCTACTATGTCTTTGTAAATTCCTCAACCCCAATGCATGGCCAAACAGAACCAGGGCTCTGCACTGGTCTTACCCACTACCTTTACCCCATCTTCCTTGGCCTCCAACTTGTCTTGACTTTCTTCCCATCCTCTGTCCACTGGGAACCTTGGGTGTCCTCAGACTCCCTTCCCAGGGCCAAAGCCTTGGATACTACCCACCTATTCACCTTCAAATCTGCCATTTCAGTGGGCCATCCATGGCCCCATGTAACACCTGCCCCTGCAACAGGGAAGTCTTGCTCGAAACTGGAAATTGATCACAGAAGTGTTAACATGAGAAAGGTAGGTGAGGTAATAAGCAAAAAGGCTTCACCGGCCCTAGTTGGTTTGGCTCAGTGGACTGAAGGGTTCTGGGTTCAATTCCTGTCAAGGACACCCTATATATATATATATATATATATATATTTTTTTTTTTTTTAAAGGCCTCACCCATCACACTCAGTGGACTCCTTGGTCTCCTGCCCAGAGAGAATGTGCCCCTTCTCCACTAAGAACTCCCCTTCCCATGGAGGCTCCGGCTGAAATTGGCCTTCATCTATCTCTGCTGGCAGGAAGTCTGGCACCAATTAGCAGAGCATGTGGTGGAACTGAGGGGGAGAGACACTGCAGAGAGCCAATAAACTGGTGACTGTGTTGTGAATGTGCTGTCCTCCAATGCATGAAGTGCAGAGACAGTAGTAGGCAGGTCAGGAACTCAAGGAAGTGCTGGACAGGAGAGGATCTGGAGACAAGCCCAGCTGTCCCCGCCTCTTTTCCTTCCTCCTCTGCCCTCTCCACCCATGGGGCCTGTGGGGCAGAAGCCACAGTCACTTCCTGAAAGCAACAGCCCCAGTTCAGTTCCTACTCTGACCGTAACCCATCACCTGCCTGCTGCCATGGTAAGTGAGTCCCCAAGTCCTGGGAGAGCCCCCACTGGTTGGAGGCAAGGGGTGCCGTGGGTGAGAATTGGGGAGCATATTCCAAGAGTTCAGTGGCAGAGAAAAGCCACCTGGGAAACAGTTATGACCAACACCAAGGCCCAGAGATATGAAGCAGCCAGGATACACAGTCCAAGCTCTAAGGGGCCCAGGCTGTGACTACAATTATAGGGGGACTTCCCCTCTGGTCAGCATTAACAGCAACCTGGTAATGGAGAGGTAGGGTGAGCACAGGGGTTTACAGTGGATGACAAAGTGGGTCAGGCACCTGCTGCTTGCTCCGACCCAGTCACCCAAGGTGTGACCTGGCCCTGTGGGTCACCTGGGAGCCCTTGCTCCAACTCATCAGGTAGGGGCCTTTCACAGAGGCATTTCAAGCCAGAATAGTGGCCTTTTCTTTCTCTGAATAGGAAAGTGAAGCATAACCAGGGGGAGAGGCCATGCTTTTCTGACCTTTCCTTCCAACCCCAGGTGATTCCAGGTTTCAGGGAGCCTGTGGCAGGGCTGCCTCTGTGAGACTTGTCATTAGAGCAGGCCTGGCCTAGTTTGTGCATCTGTCTGTTTATAACCAATGGTATGGATGATCAGCACTTTACCTAGGACAGACTGTGCGCGATAGATGACAGTGCCTGACAATGCTTGTGCCTGGGGGTGGGGAGGGGGTCCGCCTACCATTTCTCATGGGCATTATTGATTGAGTGTCCCTTGCCATCACTATGGGCATCTGGGACTGTGAGAAACCCTGCACCACATTTGCCTACAGGTTCCCAAATATCTCTGCATCCATCTATGTGAGTCTGTGACCATTAGATTGAATATGGCTGAATATATGCCAGACTTTGTGGCCTCTATGTTCTTTATTTCAACAAATATTTACTGAGCACCTACTGTGTGCTAGGCACTGAGAGGACAGCAACGAAATGAGCCAAGTCACTCCATTTAAAAAGCAATAGAAGTACAGAAAACAAAAGAAAAAGGAAAAAATCTAAGTGACATAAATATGATACATGGTGGCAGGTACTAAAAGAAAAATCGTGCAGGTTGGAGACTCAGGGTTAACAGGCTCCAGCTGGCTGCTGTGAGGGTACTAATCAGAGATGGAGGGTAGGCAGGAGTCCAGGGATGAGGCAATAGGAAGGTGCATCTAATGGGTGACAGTGCTGCAGACAGTGAGAAGTGGTTGAATTCCGGATTTAGTTTGCAATTAAAACAGAAGGAACTGAAGATATGGGGGTAAAAGAACAAGGAAGGGGTGTGTGTGTGTCTGTGACCATATCCATGTTTCTCCATGTTGGTTCTTTACACAACTCCTGTGTGTACTAGTCGCTGACTGACTGTGTCCTCTAGGGGAGCCATCAGGACTTCCGGAGCCTTCAAGCAAAGTTCCAGGCCTCTCAGCCTGAGCCCAGTGAATTCCCTCCAAAATCTCCAAAGCCTGAGTTCAAGAAACTCCTCAAAAAGTTTCCACAGCCTGAGCCGAGTGAGCAGTCTAAGAGGCCCCCACAGCCCGAGTTCACTGATCTGCCCAGGAAGCCCTCACAGCCCAGGTTCACTGATCTGCCCAAGAAGCCCTCCAAATCTGAGTTCAGTGAACTCTATAAGAAGTTCCCACAACTGGAGGCCACTGTGCTCCCCAGGAAGCCCTTGCAGCCTGAGGTCAGTGAGGCCCCTCAGAAGGCCTTAAAGCTGGAGCCAAGTGCACTTGCCCAGAAGCCCCAGCAGCCTGACCTCAGCAACTCCACCAGGCCTCCCACAGAACCCAAATTCAGTACATTCCCCAGAAAATTCTGGCAGCCTGAGTCCAATGAGACTATCCTGAAGGCCTCACAGCCTGAGTTCAGTAACTTTCCAAAAAAGCCCCAGCAGCCTCAGATGCCCCCTTCGAAGGCTGAAATCAGTGAACCCTATCCCAACTTTACCCAGACTGACTTCAGTGCCTTTTCAAAAAAGACCCCACCACCTCAGTTGAGTAACCTCCCCAGGACATCCTCAGAGCCCGAGGTCTGTGTGTTTCCCAAGAGGCCAAAGCAGTCTGAATTCAAAGCACTTTCTAAGCCCCCGAAGCCCAAGCTGGGCAGCCTCCCCAGGACGTCCTCAGAGCCCGAGATTGGCTTATATCCCAGGAAGTTTCCACAAACAGAGGGCCAGGGGACCCCCCGCAAGTTTTCACAGCCTGAAACCAATGCTCTGCCCAAGAAGCCCCAGCAGGCAGTATTCTTTGGGGATCCCTCTAGAAAGCCCCCACTGCCCGGCTCTGTTTCGGAGAGCTCCCTGCCCAAGGCTGTTGCAGGCTCCAGCCCCAGATTCCCACTCAGCCCAGGGTTTGGAGCCAGGCAACAGAAGTCAGGAGTTCTCATTCATAGTGGAAGGTCAAGGTTGGGCCTCAAACCCGGCCACCCACCACGGCAGAGGCCTCTGCCTCCAGTCAGCAGCCTGGGACCTCCGCCAGCCAAACCCCCACTACCCCCGGGCCTCAAGGATGTCCAGAGCTTTCAGAGACCCTCAGCAGCAGTCACAAGTGAGTCGGGACACCCCAGGCTGAAAGGAAGTGGACAGAGGCTACTTGGCCATGTCTACCTCCTTCCTGCTCTCCTCTTTTCACAGCTCTACAGAAGACCTGCTCTTCTCCTGGAATCCACTTTCAGGCCAGACAGCCTAAGGCTATCCTGACGTGAGTGTGGAGAATAAGGGGATACATACAGGTGCCAGTCATGTGCCTGAAAGAGGCCCTTATCTCAGGTACCCATGCAGGGACTCGGAGATCTACGAGCTGTACGATGATGTGGAGCCGACAGACTCCAACCCCGGCCCCAAGGGCAAAGGTTTGTTTGCAGCATGCTGGACACAGACAGCCTGGGCTCCGGGGACCTATCTGATGCAAGGGCATTTTCTGCCATTCTGTTCCCTGACAGTGCAGGGGAGCAAGCAGAGAGGAGGAGGGGCCTTTCAGAAAGTTCACACCAGTTCCTGATGGGCAGCACAGCATAGTGAAGCACAGCATAGTGAACATGTAGCCAGGGCAGAGCGGTGGCCCAGGATGGTGAGAGTGGAAGAGTCGGGTAAAAAGCAGCAAGAGGACTAAGCAGTGTATTAACACAGGAGCAAGAGGGAGTGAGAGAGCTTGCTTTGGACCTGGTTGTAGAGTGAAGCCATCCATGTCGAGTAAAAGGTGTCGGGGTCCCTCATAGATCTGTTGTGTTGGAGGTCCCTGAGGAATTGGGTCTGGACACAGGGTATGTCCCTAACACCTCTCTGAGTTCCAAAGGCCCCTTCTTCCAAGACTGTTCCTGGAGAGCCGGATGCTAGCCTAGCAGGCCCACACCTCCAGCCCAGCACCAGGTTTAATGCCTTCACCAATGCTCAATGAAAACAAAAAGTGCTTCCACATAAGCAATTCACATGTGAGTCACTGAACCTGCAGAGACGCCTACCCAAGGCAATGTCATGCCCACTTTACAGATGGGAAGCTTAAGGATCTGAGGAGTATCTTCTTGCACTTACACAGCCAGTACACACAAATTCACGTCCCCTGCTTCCAAATTGCTTCCCTGCCCTGGCTTTGGAAGGGCCTCCTGTGGGGGAACCTTCCCTCAGGGGTGTTTTTAGGATGCTGCCTCTCCCTCCCTCTACCTCCCACCTGATATGCTACTTCTGTGGCTACTTCTAAGCTTTCTCCAGGGGCTGCTTACAAAAGCCTTCTGTTAACAGTTAGCAGAGCTTTCTGACAGGCCCTTCCTTCTGCTCTAAAAGTGGCTCCGTGGAGTCACTGTTAGCGACATGGACATGGGAAGGGAATGCCTGTGGCCACTCTACTTCCAGCAGTCTTGCAGGCGTGGCTCACACCTCCTCCTTCCCCAACTCCAACCACCCAGAGCAATGATCGGCAAACTCATTAGTCAACAGAGCCAAGTATCAGCAGTACGAATGAAATTTCTTTTGAGAGACAAATTTTTTAAACTTAAACTTCTTCTAATGCCACTTCAAAATAGAGTCGCCCAGGCCATGGTATTTTGTGGAAGAGCCACATTCAAGGGGTCAAAGAGCCACATGTGGCTTGCAAGCCAAGGTTTGCTGACCACTGACCCAGAACAATAGCTGCTCTACATCCTCATACAGCTGAAGGTCAGGCCTTCCTTTTCCCCAGGATCCAAACAGGAGCCAGCCTTGCTCAGGGTCACATTGCCAAGAAGCTTGGGTTACAGGTCCACCAGGTCCATCCCACACCCCAGTGTTCAGTGGTGTGCTCTGTGCTACAATGTGTTTGTAGATTGTACCCATTGAGTGACCATTCCTGGTCTGGGCAGCCTCTGGAAGAAACAGGAGCAGATGGAGGGGGTATTCTGGGTGGGACCATGGATGGCACCATCAACTGAGCATCAGGTGGAGGCTGGAGACACACTCAATGCCTGAAGGGGCAAGAGCGCCAAGCAAATACCCTCTCAGTGTGCTACTTGAGTCTTCACTCTCCTGTTCATGAGGCTCTCATTGTAAGCCAATCCCATGACCAACAGCCTCCTAACAAGAAGGCTGGTCACTTGCCAGAAGTCTGCTTCACCTTGGGAGACCCCTCATACTCCAGTCTCATTAGCCAGGCCAGTCCAAAAACTGCGCTCCATTGGCCCCTTCTTAAGAGGCTTAGTTTGCCTCCAGGAAATGCTTTTGCCTCATTTTTAACCCAAATTTCATAATTCCCACAACCCAATCTGCTCTAGGCACCATACATGAAATGGCCTCAAAAGCGTACAAATCCTGTCTCTCTGCCACTTACCATCTGGGTGACCTTAGGCAGGTTACTTTACCTCCCAGAGGCTTTGTTTCCCTATCAGCAAGTTGGAAATGACATGAACAAGGGGGAATGTCTTAAAAGCTGACAGAGGGAAGGCTCACTCAAGATCAAGTGACCAAGTTTAAGAGAGGCCAAGCCGATGTTCCAACGGTCCGTCCTAATATGGTGTTTTGACTGCCCTCAGGTGAAGTGCCATCTATCCACCAACGCTCCAGGAAGCCACCACAAGACCCTGAGCTCAGGTACCACAGAGCAAAGCAGGGAAGGGCCACAGCTATTCTGGAATAGCTGTGGAAAGGGACCCTGAGGTGCTCATAAGCACCTAATTCCTTGAGGGACTCAGGAAAGAAAAGGCACCTGAGCCACAGCAGTTGCTGCCTGTGGATCCTAAGGCCCTGAAGAAAATCCGGAAGGCGGAGAAAGCTGAAAGGGAGTTTCGGAAGAAGTTCAAGGTGTGGCAAGAGCCCTGGGAGGGCTGGGGTCAGTCCCTTTGCCCAAGGCCCCGGGGGTGGGTAGGGGAGTGTGTGTGTGTGTGTGTGTGTGTGTGTGTGTGTGTGT
>JAAGEH010000101.1:798464-854266 GCA_011751065.1 Lasiurus cinereus | reverse complement strand
GGGGGGGGGATCAGCATAGCCAAAGCTCTAACATGTCCCCAGTTTGAGGGAGAGATTGTGATTCAGACAAAAATGATGATTGACCCCAATGCCAAGACACGGCGTGGGGGTGGGAAGCACCTGGGGATCCGGCGTGGGGAGATCCTGGAGGTGATCGAGTTTACCAACAAGGAGGAGATGCTATGCCGGGATACCAAGGGCAAATGTGAGTAAGCTGGGCTAGCAGCCCTGGGGAGACAGGCCTTATACTGTCAGACCAATAATTCACCCATCCCTGCTCTCTCTGCAGATGGCTATGTGCCCAGAACTGCATTGCTGCCCTTGTGAGTGCTGCTGTGATTGGAGGTGGGGTGAGTGTTGATGGGCCCAGGGATGACCTCTGCCTCTGCTAACCCAACTGTATTCTTCATCAGGGAAACGGAGGTGTATGATGACGTTGGCTTCTGGGGTATGTAGATGTTTTGGTCGGGTTGGTGGGGACCACAGCATCTTAGGAAGGGGTAAGCCCCCACCCTACTTCCCAGGAAATGCTTATGAGGGGTCACTGGAAGTCACCCTTCCTCCTCTGTAGACCCTCTAGAAAGCCAACCATTCCCCCGAGGACAATAAAGCCTGCAAGTGTGGGGAACCAAGACAACCACCCACTAACCCAAGAATCTGGATCCCAGCTTAGAGGCCACAGAACTGCCAAGGCTCACATCTGACCATGTACATGGACCACATAAAGCCTTTCTTTAAAGTGATCACTGCTTCTTGTTTTTTCTCTCCCACCTGACAGGCACACAGTGTAGAGACATGATCAAACACTCAGGGGTCCATGGGGTTAACCCCCTCTTTCACATTCTCACCCCTCAGGGATAGAGGCTAGGAGAAAAGTATGACAGGAAGGTGGCAAGAAAACTAGTACCCTGATAGACTTCAAGGTTTGAATTCCTGTGACAGAGTCCTGTCAGCTGCCAATTATGATTGAGAGGGAGTCAGGCAGGACACATCCAACACTGTCCCTCCACATGCAGACAGGACAAGCAGCAACTGCAGCTCCTTATAGGCTGCAAGCAGCTATCTAGCCCAAGTGGACCCATGTCTGAGGTCACATTTTGGTGGTGGTAGCCCAATCTTTCTTTTTTTAAAAAATATTTTTATTGAATTCAGAGAGGAAAGGAGAGAGAGAGAAACATCAATGATGAGAATCATGCATCGGCTGCCTCCTGCAGGACCCACACTGGGATCAAGCCCACAACCCAGGCATATGCACTTGGTTGGAATCAAACCTGAGACCCTTCAGTCTACTGAGCTAAACTAGTGGGGGGAGACACAGGACCCAGTTCTGATACAGCCCAGGAACTAAGTTCAGCCTGAACCTCTACGGAGCTAAACATGCTCAGAAACTCACACCCTGCTTAGTCTGCTTTAGTAAAGAAAAGCTATTATGAACTGAATATTTGGTGTCTCCCTTCTCCCCCTCCCCTCCAATCCTAATGCCCAATTTGAGAGGCAATTAGGTCTATTTTCCCCAAGAAAGCTCCCTTGTCCTTTCTACCATGTAAGGTAACAAAAGGCACTATGAACTGGGATCTGGCTCTCTCACCAGACAGAGACTGCCAGCATTTTGATCTTGGACTTCTGAGCCTCCAGATTGTGAGAAATCAATTTGTTGTTTATAAACCACCCAGCTTATGGTATTTTTGTTATAACAGCCAGAGCAGACTAAGACAAAATCTAAAATGGAAATGAACCTCATTCAGTATCTGTACTCCGTCAAGAAACTGCACAGAAGGGAGACAGGACAGCTAACAGCCAAGTCCCCATTACAACACAAGGGATTTCAAGTCTACTCAGGATAAAGTTTCCATAGTTAGTTCCTAATGGGATAGGGTCCACAAAGAAGCAAGAATGGGGATGAGACTTCTGGTGTTCACAGCTCCAAAGGTAGAAATGAGACTGAGTGGTTCCTGCTCCCCAAATGTCAGGTGGTGGGCCCACAACACATACACACACACACACACACACACACACACACACACACACACGTATACAAAGGCAAGCAGCTTTCAGGAACTGGTATTTATTATCAAAGTCATATTTGATGTCAACAAGATGCCACAACTACAAAAAAAATTGCGCACATTGCAATCTCAATGCAAACAGTCAAATGGAACCCCAGTCATTAAAAAAGTAATTCAAATTACCCCAAAAAGCAACTGAATTTTTTAAACATCTTTATATATCCAGCCAACATTAAAATTAAAATGGTTAACAAGAAAAAATACAAATTCAGAGGTCTGGTATCGATGTTTAAAAAAGGCAACTGCTTAAGCATTTCTATCGATTCGAACATCAATCTCTCGGCCACTCAGCTTCATCCCATTCATCATCCGGCAGGCTCTCTCAGCCACCTCTGGAGATTCAAACTTAACCACACCGCACCCCTTGGACTTCCCATTCTCCATCTTGATGTCCGCATACAGCACGTGGCCTGCACACAGGGAGGGAAAAAGAGATCACAACTCATCAGGCAAACCAGATCTCAGCCTCAGTCTAGACTCCACTCAGTCCAAATCACCTGTGAATTTCTGTGGTCTGAGTCAAAAGGGAGAGTAGAGTACTTCCCATCCCTGGTGCATGAATACCCAGGACACAGTGGCTGGGACCCAACTACTATAGCCCTCAGCCCAATTCCCATTCTTCTGCCAACAGGAAAATCTGACCAGCCCCATGATAAGCCTTCCTGACAGCTTCAAATGCAGGTCTTTACACTGAAAAGTTAGCCAAAATGGGGGGGGCCGGGGGACAGCAGGATGTGAAGCCAAATTTTTAAGCAAATTTTAGTCTTCATTTTTCACCACACCAAATCACCACATTTACAAAGCCATCACCAATATGATGGATACTTTTGCACTATCCAAATATAAGCTGTGTAATAATTAACATTTTCACATATTCATTCAAGCACTGATTAAGCATCCAGGTATGTGTCAAGCACTGTGGAAACAAGTGCACAGAAACATGGCTCTACTTCAGAGTCTGCCAAAGACATGACCATGTAGCCAGTGCTAGGAGACCACAACTCTAGAGCCATTAACTGAGAAAGGGTCAACATCCTGCAGGGCTTCTCCTGGGAAAGTTCTGAAACAGTTTAAGTTCACCAGAGGACTTGATGATAACAGCTCTCAACAGAGCACTTCTGGAGAACAACACTTGCCAACTCGGATTCAGAGACAGGAGGGAGATGAAAGAGGAAGGGACCAAGCTATACAGGACTTGTGAGTTTGAACTTTTCTCTTGTCAGCCTAGGGTCACCTCCAGATATGAGGCCAGGGGGAATTGCAAGATCCAATCTGATTTTTCAGAATATCTTCTACAATGTGGAAGCTAAAGAGTGGAGACAGAGGGCAAGAAGGAAGGCAATGGCTCAATAGCTAACCCAAGAAAAGAATCTGGGGAGCAGCATCATGGTGAAATATGAGCCACTACTGAAACAGGAAATGAGAACATTGAGGAAGCTTTGATCTAGCAAACCAGAGCCACCTAGACTCTGGCTTAGGGCTAGGCCTCCATTTTACATGGTTAAAACAGAAGTTGCCCCAACCAGTTTGTTGAAGCATCATCCCATACACCAAAAAGGTGGCGGGTTTGATTCTTGGTCAGGGCACAGATAAGAGGCAACCGATAGATGTTTCTCTCTCAACGTAACCTCAGGTGAGAATTAAAAATTAAAACACACTCACACACACCAGAAGTGGTGGTGGTGAGGGACAGATAGGGTGAGGGTCATCCAGAGACAATTTACTTTCAGCCAAAAAGTGAGCCCACCAGAATGGTTGCCTGGTGTGCCAGAAAACCACAATCAAGAACCTCAGCTTTACCCACATATAAGCTACTGCATACCCAGAGCCTGGCAAACCACACTCACAGGATCTGCTGGGCAAGTGCTCTTTGAAGCACAACTCAAGTAGGTTCTATGATAGAAAGAGATCTTGTCTCAAATGTATTCATTTTATTTAGGTCTGTTACTTAGAAGCCTATAACCTTTGGAATGTGACTTTGCCTGATCATCTGTAAAACAGGGACCATGCTATCTTCTTTAAAAAAAACCGTAAAAGGAGAAAAAAGATTAAGGGTAATATAAATGAAAATACAGGTGAAAAGTGTCTGACACATACAAGGAAACTCAACCTGCTTGAATATTTGGATAGGCAGAAAAATGGCAAGTCCCATCAGCCCACTAGAGTAAACAGAAAGTGGCTTTTAAAACTAGAATGGAAGGTTGCATTCATGACTCAAATGCAACATCAACAAGCAAAGATTTCTGAAGCCACAACATATGGAAGCATCTAGAAAGCATTTCTCAAACACTTACCACATTCGTTGAATTTGTCCTTTAGCATCTTCCATGTAAAATCAAATGGGAGCTGGGGGGAAAAAGAACAGACTGATGAGTGATTCAACCAAATCATAATGTATAAACATTCCCATTGTCTCTGAGTGTGACTTAAAGGATTTCCTATTACACAGAGAAACTGGCTGACCTCCCAACTGAGACAATCAACAGAAAACAAACTGGTCTGTGATGAGTTTAAACTAGCACACCAGGTTTACTCCATTGTAGCTTTTTCTGTCCATGAGAGCATCATTCAGAGAGCAGAATGCACAGCTGCCTATGGTTCAGGCCACTGAATAGTAGCTAAAGGCAGTCAATTTGATAGAGATAATTCACATACAATCATTTTTTCCTCTGTATTGTCAGGCCAAGGTTTAGTGGCTCTTCAAGCCAAGAGATCAGAAAACTAGAGTTCTTCATTTCACTATTCCATCTAGTACTTGGAGAAGCCCAGTGTGTTCAGTGAACCCACTATCCTTGCTGGAGAGTATTGTAAGCTGTCACATTTCCTCCTCATCCTACCAGCACCAAACTTGGGGACAGCTACTCAGCTCCCTTCTGAAGAAAACATAACCTGACTTTGACTGGCCACCTGGTCTCACTGACTTCCTGTCTCCCCCTTTCCTTTGTGCCTACCATTGAGAGTTTCCAAGTGATCCACTTACATTTCTCACAAATATCTGGCAGGCCTTTCTGGCCACCCCAGGAGCATGGCCTCCAGCTCCAGCAAAGGAACCTGCGAAGCTTCCTCCAAAGTTGCCACGCTCCATCTCGATGGCACGGTCAAAGCTGGCACTGCCACCGCCACCCATGGCCAGGCCCATGCGCTCAATGCCAGCGCCCAGGGCCGGGCCCATTGCAGGACCCATGCGCTCCAGGCTGTTGGCACCCATGCGCTCCAGGCCCATGCGCTCCAGACTGTTGGCGCCCATTCGCTCCAGGCCCATGCGCTCCAGGTTGTTGGCGCCCATGCGCTCCAGGCCAGTGGCCATGCGATCCATCACAGGGCCCATCCGCTCCAGGCCAGCCCCCATGCCTGCGGGCACCATGCGATCCATGCTCAGGCCCATGCGCTCAATGGCAGGGCCCATACGCTCCACACCAGAGCCCATGCGCTCAATGGTCTGGCCCACACGATCGATGGGTGCGGCCATGCGCTCCAGGCCAAAGCCCATGCCGGCACCCATGCGCTCCACGCCAGACCCAATGCGCTCCATGGTCTGGCCCATGCGCTCGATGCTGGAGGCCATGTGATCGAGGCCCAGTGGGCCCATGCGCTCAATGCCAGAGCCCATGCGCTCGACGGAGCCCATGCGGTCCATGACCAGGCCCATGCGCTCAATTTCAGAGCCCACACGATCCATGCCATGGCCCAGGCCTGCGCCCATGCGCTCCATGCCAGCACCCCCAATGCGGTCAATGCCGGGGCCCATCCTCTCGATCCCAGGGACACTGCCTCCACCTCCACCTGAAAGAGTGACACAAAACACAGGCAGATGTCAAGGACTTGTGCCAGCAGGGTGACCTGAGTGCAGAGGGCTAGGTACTTCACAAGCTCACCCACAAAACTAAGCCCCACAATAATTTATCACTTAGAGATCCCTCAAATGTTGACAACTATTAAAGCTAGGGAGTAACTAAATCATTCTTCCTACTTCTGTGCCATGGTTGAAATTTACATAAAATTTTTAAAAGGAAAAAACCCACTCTGGAGGATTTGTATTGATAATGTTGTCCATGTTACTTTGGAAGTGCTAGTAGTTGTGACAACCTTTTTGAGACATGGCTGTCGATTCCTGAGAGCTCTGCAGGATTCCCACCACCAGAGACAGAGAAATGCTCTCAAGGCAGAGGCTCAGAAATTCTACCCTCAGATGGTCACCTGTTATAATGGATTACATGGTGACAATTCAAAAATCACTCACCACCTTTATCCTCTCCCAACTTGTGCCTTTAAGATGTCCTGTTGGTGACCAATCTGGCTGCATTTCCTTAGCATCTCCAGAGCATAGAAAAACTATAATATAGCCATACAAGCAAGAAGAGGCAAAGAAAATACCAAAACCAACATAGGTCCTTCTGTGTACAAACACAGACAACCACTTCCAGGGAACCTTACTCTGTCAGAGAAATCATCAACCAACTTGTGTGTAACTTTGCTGGCTTTGGAGAAAAAGAAATCTATAACACCATAAAATGGATTCTGAAAGAGGCCTAGGATCCCGCACAGTTCAGCTGGACACATGCCAGAAGTCAGCAGTGCACAGTGACCCTGTGACACTTGCAACTCTGGATAAGGAGGCTCTGATTCCCACCACCAAGGCCACTGCCCTCTACTTTTCCACAAGCAGAGCTCGTGGGGCCCTCTCACTCAAGCTTCATCACCACAACCGTCACCATCTGCCTCTGAAAATGGGTAATTGAGCCTGCAGCCCAGTACAATATGCAAGTTAAGGACAGAAAAGTTAGCAGTTTCTATAACTGATTCCCTAACTGAACAATATTGTGAACTGGCATAAGTCATGCTCCTTCTCCATACCTGTTTCCTTGGGTGAATAACAAAACACCAAGTGGCAAAATATATGTATGATTTTAAGAATATCAGACTTTCAGAGTAGAAATTTCTCAGAAACTGTAAAAAAAGGCAAGCGACTTCTAGAGGGGAGGTTTCGTCCCAAGGGCATCAGAAATGAGGCCAATCTCCCTCCCTCTACTACCACCACCAACAGTGGCAGAGAACTGGGAAGAAATGAGTTCTAAAATCAACCCACTACAGAAGTGCTTGCAAATGGAGCCACCAAGGAAATGCCAAGACACTCAGAGGCATGAGGACAAATCAGGTTGAAAACAGTACATTGAGTTTTAAATACGCATTTTAAAAAGTGTATTACTGGGAGGATATATTCTAAAATGTTTACAGCATTCATCACTAGGCAGTATAATTTCAGATATTTACTTTCTCCATAATTTTCAGAGTTGTTATAAGTACGTGCAAATATTTTATTAAGCAATTTTATATACTAGGTGGCATATTTTTACAATCAGATAAAATACTTTCAGAAACTTACAATTTCATAGTACTGAAATCAAGAAAGCCCCCAAAGTATATAAGCACATTATAATAACAATGACAAACACAGCTCACATAGAACTTAAATATTATTTTTTATGCATTAACTCATTTATTCTTCAAAATAATCCTATGAGATAGCACATTTTACAGTATAAAAATTAAGAGAGGTTGGTAACTTGCCAAATGTCACACAGCTAGGTAGAAGCTGGTTCCCACCCCAAGCAGTCTAATTTTAAAGCCCATGCTTTTCACCATCACACTTTACTATCCCTGGTAATAACAGCCTATTCTAAAAATCAAAACAGCAAAACTAAGCGTTTCCTACCTCCTCCCTGCTTTGCAATGATCTCTCCTCTCTTCAGTGCATTACTTAGGATTTCTAAGAAAATCAGGAAAAAAAAAAATTAGCCAAATTTCTCTATGGTTAATAAAAATTTGTTTATTACAGATTTCAGAGAAATACTACTAATTACGAAATTTAAAAAGGAAAGTGAGGGCGGGGGGTGGGAGGGTTGAGAAATACACATAAACAAGATCATTTTACTAGAAAATTGCAAAATCCTTGATAACGGGTCATGACGGGAGGAGCCCACATAGTCCCAAAGTGAGGCCTAGTTGGTAGAGCCATCTGGGAATGTGTCCAGCAAAGCCCATGTATACGTATACCTATGAACTGAACTTGGAAAGTCAGATGAGCAAGAGTGGAGCCAGTGGTCCAGACCCTCAGTACTCATAGATGAAAGTCTGCACTCAGCCACAGAGAAACAATCAACACATTAATGTTATCCCAATCAACACATTAATGTTATCCCGAAGCAAAACTAAAGCTACATTTATAGCTCCAAACCCAGCAAACCAGCAACAAGTGCATGCAGTGCTAGAAATGTAACCTAGTTAACAAGCTGTGAATGGAAGGATTTCAGCAAGCTAAGCCCACCAGCCCCACCTGGAAGGAGCTGGGTGAGGGCGACTAAGTGATAGACAAAGCCTCAGGAAAATAAAAACCCCAACACATTCAGCTGTCTAAGAGAGAAAACACTGCTGCTTGCTTGACAATGGTTCAAAGTTTGTGGAGTGCTATTATTAGTGGTAACTTTTAGAAGTTTATTCTCAGTCTTTCATTATGTAGAGGGAACTTGGACTGTACCACCCCCAACCTGGTATTGAAGTGAGCTCAGTAACATGGATAACAGCCACTGGTCACATCAAGTATTATGGCCGTGACCACAAAGAGATTAAACCCCTACCCACAACTGTTTCTATTCCTGCAACTACCTGCTAAAGGGAGTACATCAAGAATAATAGACCTCCAGCCTGCCTGCAAGCCCAGTATAGAACTTATTCTTCCGTAAAGTTTATGATCCTGCTCAGCAGGCCCAAGCCTACTCTCACGTTCCTAAAACAATGCTTAGATCAAACCATTTCTGGCAAAAGCCTTCACAATGGCTCCACCACTGACTTAAAGGACAAATTCATTTCATTGGGTATTCATTCACAGGTCTCCCTGCTCTGACTCCCAACTTGAATCTGTTCTTCCTGTCTCAGACAGATCATCACCTCCAAGTCTCTACACCTGACACTGTCTAGCCTCCTCTGTCTTCCAGCACACCTTCTACCTATGCAGAAGCCCCTTGGACACCAGTTTCTCCAGTTCAAACCACATTTCCTGCTCAGATCCAGGGCTCTTTCAGCAGCATGCCATCTAGGACAGAGCTTTTAAAAATCCGAATACTGAGAAAATCATCATCTTTGTGTGTTGCTTACATAGCTGCCTAGGGCTCAAGAATCAATAACCCTACTAGCTCCCTTGCTAAGCCACTTTTTTATAATTGATATGTTACATGTGTACACATCTTCCTATAGCCTCCCCCCTTATTCCCACGCATGCCCTAATCCCCGTGTCTTGTGTCCATTGGTTGTGCTTATATGCATGCATACAAAGTCCTTCGGTTGATCTCTTATCTACTCCACCTCTCCCTAACCTTCCCACTGTAGTTTGACAGTCTGTTTGATGCTTTACTACCTCTGTATCTATCTTTTTGTTCATCAGTTTATAATGTTCTTTATTATCCATAAATGAGTGAGATCATGTGGTATTTTGCTTTCATTGACTGGCTCATTTCACTTAGCATAATGGTTAAGCCACTTTTATATATTGACTTCCAGTGCTAACTGGAGCCATTCAGCATTGTCTCCTCAACTGCATCATCTCCTCCCCTTCAAGTTCAAGAACCACATATCTATCTATATCCCTGTAGCATCAAGTACAATTGTTTATACAAAGAACTGCCTTGATAGGAGAAAAGGGACACTGAGTAGCAAGACACTATAGAAAGTAACACCAAAATAACTGAACTGTCAAATAAACATCACAGAAAATTAAAATCAAGAACGAAATCTGGAAAACCAATCCAGGCAACTACTCTAAAAACCTGACAAAATATTTTATTTGGTACAAAGACCTTTTATCTAACTTAGTCTAATGACAAGTAGCAATAAGGAAATCCAGACAAAGCCCTTTGCTCTTGTCACTTTGGGAGGCTTCAGTACAGATGACAAACTCAATCAGAGAGATGGTGCCAAAGTAGCAAAAGAGAACAAGGCCCACAAAAGGTATTTTTATCCAGGTCAGGACAGGACAAGTTTCCTGTTGCCACATGAAGTAATCTCTCCAGATCCACTGTGTCATCACCAAAGCACTACAGAGCAGTAAAGGATTAAGGTCACAGAGCAGAAAAAAGTGCTCTTAGGAACAATTACATACCACCTGTTCTTATTCCAGGTAGATACAAATTGGTACTTGCAGCCAAATGACAATAAATTTTTTAAAATATATTTTTGATTTGAGAGGAAGTGAGAGTGAGAGAGAGATGAGAGAGAATTATTGATTGGCTGCCTCCTGCACACCCCCTACTGGGGATCCAGCCAGCAACCCAGGCATGTGCCCTTGACCGGAATCAAACCCAGGACCCTTCAGCCTGCAGGCCGATGCTCTATCCACTGAGCCAAAACGGCTAGGGCCAAATGACAATACATTTTAAAACATTTTAAAAAACACTTTACCATTTCAAACACAAAATCAAAAGCAGTCATGGAAATAAACTTTTAACTGACCTAGTCACATACAAATTATAACCTTACTCCCAAATTCTAAAGCTCTGGAATAATCTAGAATCATATCAAGCAAGTATGGGGATGGGGTGGGGAGGAGGGAGAGTCTTCACTACCAGCCTAATAAAATATGAGGAAGTCATTCTAGTTACTTAACCATAGACAGGAAAAAAAATGAAACAAGTCTCCAGCAATAACAGTATCTACTCCAACTGAGTTTCTACTAGTTCCTGATTTTTATGAAGAACTCAAAGATGAGATCCAAAAATAATGTACAAAAATTAAGAATTAGGCCTTGACTGGTCAGTGTGGCTCAGTGGTTGAATGTCAACCTATGAACCAGAAGGTCACAGTTTGATTCCCAGCCAGGGCACATGCCTGGGTTACAAGCTCAGTCCCCAGTGGGGGTATGCAGGAGACAGCTAATTGATGTTTCTCTCTCATCAATGTTTCTATCCCTCCCTTCGCTCTAAAAATTAACATATTGGGGAAAAAAAAAAAGGAACCCTTTCTCATTAATGTGCTGATTAATGACTCTTTCTAGGGCCTTCATAAAGTCTAATATAATATAGTTCAGCTCATACAAACTAGACCTAAAAAGCCCAGTGTCTTGTAAAGAGGTTGCAACCTTCAGTCTCTTATCTGCAAGTGAAGATGAGTTAAAGCAGGGGTAAATCCATGCTCTAAAATACCTTTGAGAGAAACAAACTCCTGAATAAAGGAATAGATATTCTCCTTGCAACACACTAAAAAGGAGAATTAAACTGACAGTAATAGAAAAACCTAATCTCAAAACAGGTGGAGATGTCCATGTAAAAGTAAAGAAGAAATTGCTTTGTAATTTAACTAAAACTAAAATGAGTTTCTCTGCATTTAAGCATGCCCACTACTTAAGGTCCTTCAACATTAGAAAACTTCTCTAATTCATCAAGCTCTATCAAAAGGCATCAGAAAGCACACTATGCCATTCTTGCTAACTGGAACAGCATCCTGGCCTTAAGCAGACCTATACCCCACTTGGCAGGGCCTTGACAATCTCTACCAGAATAGTGCACCAGTTATGTACAGCAGTTTCAACTCCCACAAGACAGCAAATATCTCATACCAATGTTGACAAGCCACCAGAAAAAACTAAAAGTAGTGCCATACAGAGCAATAAAAAATTCTAGGACCAAAGTTCTTATCTAGGTCTAGAAAACATACAATTTTTTTTTTAAGACTAAGGAAGGAAACCAGCAGACTTTGCCTAAGAAAGAACCTCCAACACCAGAGTGCTCCTGCACCTCCAGGGAGCGGACCCCCGCCACTACGGGGGCTCACAGGGCCTTTCTTACCCATTCCTCTGCCAAGGGGCTCTCCAAAGCTTCGAGACATTCCAATCTCGTTTCTGGCAAAGTCTCTTTCAAATCCTCCACCCATGCCACGCTCCATCTCTGTGGAAAAAAATATTACCCTAGGCCTTTCCAGGAATATCATATTTTAGACATTAACAAAACAAAAAACTGATATAGACACTACAACAGCCACCACCAAGTCAGTATGTTTCGTTTTTCTATGCAAAACCAACTTTCATCGTTTATTCCTAAAATAAAGTCACCTCAAGTGAATCCCTGAAAGCAACCTACCTTACTCCATGAAGGACTAATTTACAACGTCCATTACAGCCACACAATGGGCAAACCAAGCACCTGCTACTAGTAACTGACCTGGGGGACTGCAGAGCATGTTGAGTCAAGGGTAGGCTGCAAGACAGCCTGTTTATGTACCAGCAGCAGCAGATACCATTTCTGGTGCACTTGACACATGCCCTGCCCTGCCCTGCCAAGGGCTTTATGTATGCTACTATTTCATGGAATCCTCATAACCAGTCCCTCTCGCCCCCAATTTACATTCCACCACATCTGCCCCTTTACAAAGAAACTGAGGCTCAAATGACTTCATAACTTGACCAGGGTTACATTCCTGGTAAGGGGGGAGGCAAAGGTTGAAACCTAAACGTAATGTAAAAGCCCTGCTATACTACACAAGCACGGCCATTTAAATCTATACACACACACAAACACACACACACACACACACACACACACACACAGTATATTAGAGGCTTGGTGCACAAAATTCCTTTGGGGGGGGGGAGTTTGGAGGTCAGGGGTTCCCCCTCAGCTCAACCTGCACCCTCTCCAATCTGAGAGCCCTGACGGCTTTAGGCCCACTCCCTGTAGTTCTCTACAGGGCTTGGCGGACTCTGGCAGGACTGAGGGGACTGTCTTTGTGGCAGAGTGACAGTTAATTTACATATTACCATTTTATTAGATAGGATAGAGAAACTAGAGGCCCAGTGCACTGGCCTGTGGGGTCCTGGATTGCAAGAGGGCAGAGGCCAGGCCAAGGGACCCCACCAGAGCATGACTGGGGCCGGGAGGGATGTGAGAAGTTGGCCAGCTGGGGAGGGACAGCAGGAAAGGTTCCAGGGTGTATCTGGCCTGTCTCGCTCAGTCCCGATTGGCCAGACCCCAGTAGCAAGCTAACCTACCAGTTGGAGCATCTGCACCCTGGTGGTCAGTGCACATCATAGCAAGCGTCTGAGCAGCCTTAGTATATCATTAGCATATTACGCTTTCATTGGTTGAACAGACGACCAGTCACTTAGCATTTTAGCCTTTTATTATATAGTAACAGGACATCTCTACCAACAACTGGAGTGGCTCCATCTACATAATGGAATTTAGGTAACTTCATTTTTTTTCTATGCTGACAGGAGTATTTATTTTTTTTACAATGTCTTTTAAAAATAAAGGTCTTACTGTCCCAAACTCCACTCTATGGGAATGGAAACCAATGTCCCTGGTAACTGCTGTCAGTGTGGACACCAAGCTAGTTGTATATTCTAAAGCAGTAGCCAGCCCTGACTGGTTTGGCTCAGTGTATAGAGCATTGGCCTGTGGACTCCAGGGACCCAGATTTGATTCTGGTTAAGGGCATGTACCTTGGTTGCGAACACATCCCCAGTAGGGGTTCTGCAGGAGGCAGCTGATTGATATTTCTCTCTCATCGATGTTTCTAACGCTATCCCTCTTCCTTCCTCTCTGTTAAAAAAAAAAAAATCAATAAGATATTTAAATAAATAAATAAATAATGCAGTGGCCATCAACCTTTTGGATTTCATGGACCACCAGTGGTCTACAGACCACCAGTTGATGACTTCTGCTCCAAAGGTTTCCTTAAACCAACAGTTTCCAACCTTTTAGACCTCACAGACCACGGGTTGGTGACCACTGTTCTAGAAGGTTTTCACTGTATGCTTTAAAACAACAGAAAACCCTTTTGACTTGTAACTTGCAGGCAAACCCTGTGTGAAGTCCAATGTACTCAGAGAGAGAGAGATATTTTTCACTGCCAAATATTGCATCAAATAAGTCATTATTTGATATGTGATTATCAATTAAAATTTTTACATCCATTCTATCAAGATTTAACCTACTGGTTGATTGGACCAAAAATATCTGTCTAATGTTATCAGCACCTGTGACCATAATATTAGTATATGCATTAGTCATCAACTAAACATTAAATTAAAGCATAAACATCTTCAATTTTTTCCTAGTGATTAAAACTTTCCTTGGATCCAGCACCCCAAGGGATCTAGAGTTGATCCTACCAAATTAGAACACAGTTCAAATAAAATAAAGGCTGCTCTCTACTGTAGAGAATGGAGGTGGACTCAAGTGTCTATACCTCAGAACATCCAAGAACACAATCTAAGAACACATTCTCCACTGTGACTCCCCACAAGAATCAGCAATTTAAATCTTTAATCACCAGATTCAAAACTAACTGTGGCATTCCAGCTGCCAGGTCATCAAGGATTTTGTCCATCTGGCTCAGGACAGCGTCCACTGTTCCCAACTACTTCTACATCATTTCAGTCTACTCAGAGTAACAACCCAAATCCCCTTCCTAATGACTCCTTTACTCTAAATAAATACTTTAATCAAGCAAAATTTCTCCAACTTTTATTTTTATTAAAAACCTCATGCACACATAAGCCACAGGCAAGCCTGAGAACACACTAACAACACAGACCATTGTCCCTTCATTCCTAACTCATGGTGAGGGTCTTCCTACATCTTTTTTCCCACCATGTAGAACAAGGTACCTCATGAACACTTTATTCATCAGGAACATCATTTTCCAGTTGATATCTGAAGTCTATCCTAGTAAGGTATGATTGCTCTATATATATCCCCATTATCCATTACTACAGACCAGCAAAAAAAGATTTAACCCCAGATTCTTAATGGCTTTCCATTCCAAGGAATTTTATGTGTATAAAGGAAGCAGTTTCCAAAGGTGAGGTCAGAGTCTACCAACACCCAGAGGACTTAAAAAAGACAGATTGTAGGTTTCTCACAGCACATTCAACAGCCCTGGCTAGTGAGAGAGGCTGCTTGAAGCTAGTACTAGAGGCAATTCTAAAAAGCAGGATTGCAGCATATTAAAGAGCCAGACTCTGGAGCCAGAAAGCCCGGGTCCATATTTCACCATTACTAGCCATATGACCCTAGGCAAGTCAATCTCTGGGTCTCAGTTTCTGCTCAAATGGGGTAACAGTACCTACATATCACGTGGTTCTTGCAAAAACTAAATGACACAACACACTGTCATTATAATTAACATTATCATTATAGATCTATTAAGAGGTCAGAAGAGCTGTAAGATTTGAATGATAGTACACAAAAATTTGTGTTACATAAAAACTAAATTAATGCTTCTGCTTACAACTCAAGAATCATCAGGGCAAATGATCAAGAACTCATCAGTTTAGCATATTAGGGGAGACATGAACTTCATAAAAAATGCTGAAGAAACTAATCCCTTACACTTGGAGACCATTTTAAAGGGTGTAAAACATAAGCACAAGTATCTACATGATGCTTGCTAGTGTTGCAGGCAATAAGATAGCTTTAAATTTTTATTGAACTATCACTGGAGAAGATTAAGAACACAGGACATCTCAAGAGTTTAGTGACTAAGAGAATAAATTTCTACCATTATGCCTCCCTTCTAAAATACAAACTTATGGTTTTACTGATACAAAGACACATGATTCGGTAGAAAAGTGGAAGGGGAGAATAGTGTATTAAAAATGGGTCTACTGCCTAAAGGTCACACAAGACCCAATAGCCAGCAAAAGCGAGAGGCAAGCAGGAAGGCAACACTTGTCTTACCGTTTATTCTGCCCATGTTCATCCCAGATCCAAATCGACCCATATTTTCCATACCACCACCAAAGGGACCCTCCATGCCTGAAAGAAAATTGACATTTCAGCACCATCCCTATGAGACTGCTTAAGGCTGGTTAGGAAAAGAAAAACGGTTTTCACAAGTTTCATTTGGGCATATTCTATTTTCTGCCAGGAACTTGCTTACCAAGTTTATAAACTTTTAGAAAAAAACAAATGTTAGTGTTCTTGCTTAAAAACTAGCACCCTCAAAAAAGCTGATCTGATCCACCCCTTCCATGAATCACTAAGAGAGGCCCAGAGATATGAAGTGATTTGCCCAAAGTAAGAAACACAGAACCAAAAGCAAAGACACCCACTGGAAGAATCAATAGATTTATTTCAAGACTTCAACTTTTTTGAAGTCAAAGTAAGAATCTCATACAGGGATTTAGAGAAACAAATAGGAAAGAAAGAAAATCATAACTGAAAGCATTCATAAATCCATACTTCATTTTAAATTTCTTACCTCCCATTTTATTTATTCCAAATCCTATGCCTTCCATTCCCATTCCTTAAAAAGAAAGTCAATGCAAATTAAAATGTCAAAGCAGTAACATTTGAACAAAAACAAAAAACACACATACAACACACACACACACACACACAAGAAATTCTAAACCAGCAAATGTAGAAATAGCACTGATTATGAATATATTTTAATTGTCAAGAAAAGAGGAGAGAGTGGGGATACCATTTCAACTGTCAAACCATCACATTCCCAAAAAAGTGTTTAAGCCTTTAAAAAAATAATCGCCATGTGACTAAAAACTTATGGTTAACATAGTTTAATTAAATGCTCAAGACAGTTTTAAACAGGAAATCTAATTATAAGATACACATGAGGTAACATTCATTAAAAGCTTATTTTAGGGAGCAGAAGAATATTTAGAAGTCTCTTTGAAAGGTAAAATTCTGTAAGTCAAGGGTGGGGAACTTTTTTCTGTCAAGGGCCATTTGGATATTGTAACATCATTCACGGGTCATACACAAGTATCAATTGAAAAATGAGCTTGCTATGTTTGGTCAAACATTTAATTAACTCACCCCGAATGCCTTGGCAGGGCCAGACCAAGTGTTCTCAAGGGCCTTATACAGTCCCAAACAGACATTCCCTACTCCTGCTCCAAGTAAAAAGCAGTTCCTAATAACACTGAGGCCCTCCCCCCCCAACCCAAGCTGCCTTTCCTCTTAGGTGTCAGGCAGGAAGGTGTGGTGATCAGATTAGTAGAGCAACTATGATGGGTTGGCCCAGGCCTTAGTTAAGCCCCAGAGTTTAAGTTGAAAGACAAGGGATATACAGAACTGATAATAGCAAGGTAGAGGTGCACCCATCTTGAAATTCAAAGGATTTCAAGAAAGACTTAAGTCTGAAGTCATAAAAATATTTAATAGTATATAAATGCCTCACTGCACAGAAATGAAAATGCTAAGTTTAAAGTTTGTTATTCATTAGCTATTTCTTACCTTCTTTGAACAAAAACAAAACTGTGCATCACATGTCTTATGGCTTACAACAACTACGCTGTCATGTAATGAGGCCCCCAGGCCTTTTGGCATCCATCAAAGCCCCTACCTCTAGAAACCGTATCAACACCAAGGCCTGAGCCCAACGGGGTTTGAGTAATAAACTATGCCAGTGCTGTGGTCCCATGATCAGGAGACCTCAGTCTCTGTCACTAAGTGATAGTGTGACTTTGAGCAAGACCAACTTCTCTGGCTTGCCTCCTTTTATTGAATAGCTTAACTGTGTCAGCTCAGAAGATTATGCAAGGATAAAATGCTAAGGTATGATGGCTTTAGGAGGGAAAAAGGAGTCAATTAAGGAAAAATACAAAAAAGCAGGGGCACTGGCTGGTTTGCTCAGTGGTTAGAGAGACAGTCTATGGGCCAAAAGGTTGCAGGCTTGATTCCTGGCCCTAATCGGGGCATGTGCAGGAGGTATACCAGCCAATGTCTCTCTCTCATGTCAATGTTCTTCTCTTCCCATTCCTCCTCCCTTCCTCCCACTCTCTCTCTCTAAATATCAGAAAAAATATCCTAAGGTGAGGCTTAAAAAAAAAAAAAAAAAGGAGAAACTTTGTCCCAATTAAATCTTTATTCCTTTTAAACTACTCAATGTCCAATTATCTCAATAATTACTTTAATTATATATTGTAACTTTTCACTTCCTCCCCATAAGTCCCCAATCAAGGTGCACTGTAATTCTCACCTGCAGGTCCTATGTTTCCCATGCCAATGCCTTTATTTAGGTGATTGGCATCGATTGGCTGCCCTCCTGGTCCTAACCCCATGCCAATACCACCAAGTCCATCTGAAGGGAAAAGAGAAAATTAGAAGTGTAACTTCAACTAAATTAGAATAAACCATGACTCTCAACAGCAAAAAGAGTCATTAACTGTCAAGCTCCATTTCCACCCACCTCTACAACAAACACAGGTTCTAATTAATTCGTAACTCAACAGTGGTACACGTGAGAGCTCTCCTTTTTAAGGTTAACCTTTTACAGATTAGAGTTTGGGTATATAGAAAGGTGCAACTAAAAATCAGTTCACTTGACAGTTACAGGGAACTATGAACAGCTCACACAACAAAAATTTGTTTCCCTGAATAAATAGGCAACTCAAGCCCTGACCGTTGTGGCTCAAAGGTTAAAGTGTCACCTCGAGCACCTAAGGATTACAGATTCGATCCCAGCCGTAACCAGGGCACATATGGGAGGCAAACAATCGATGTTTCTCTCTCGCCCCCCTTCTCCTCTCTCTTTAAAAAAAAAAAAAAAAAACCAACTGAAAAGGGTGAGGATTAACCAAAAAAAAAAGGGGGGGGGGGGCAACTCAAGACATTAGGTAGTAAGCGTGACAAATATACCCACTTCCAACTCCCAATCTCTACCCACAAAAGCTTCCAAACCTATGGATTGATACCCAGTCCACCCTCAACTTCACATACAGGGACCCAAGATAACAGACTGGACTCAAAAGAGCCCTGACTGGGTGGCTTAGCTGGTTGGAATGTCATTCCATACATCAAGAGACTGCAGATTTGATTCCAGGTCAGGACACATACCTAGGTTACAGACTCAATCCCCAATCGGGGCACATATAGGAGGGAAGCAATTGATGTTTCTCTCCCTAAAATCAATAAAAATAGCTTAGCTGGTGTTGCTCATATTGGTTCAGCAGCGTCCCAGACCCCAAGAAGGCCAACGGTTTGATTCCTGGTCAGTAGCAGGCATGTAAGGAGGCAGCCAATAAATAGATGTTTCTATCTGGTTTGCCAGGTTGCCTTAATGGAGAGAGCACTGGCCTCTGGACTGAAGGGTCCTGAATTTAATTCTGACCAAGTACACATGCCCAGGTTGCAGGTTCAATTCCCAGTAAGGGGGTTAGAAGGCAGCCAACCAATGATTCCCTCTCATCATTGATGTTTCCATCTCTCCTCTCCCTCTCTGAAATCAATAAAAATATTTTTAAATAAATAATAAAGCCCTAACCGGTTTGGTTCAATGGATAAAGCATCGACCTGCGGACTCAAGGGTCCCAGGTTCGATTCCGGTCAAGGGCATGTACCTTGGTTTTGCGGGCACATACCCAATGGGGAGTGTACAAGAGGCAGCTAATCAGTGTTTCTTTCTCATCGATGTTTCTAACTCTCTCTTCCTTCCTCTCTGTAAAAAATCAATAAAATATATATTTTTAAAAATAAAATAAAGAATAAAATACTTCATTAATAGATAAAATCAACAAAAATTTTATAATTTAAGGATAGTCAACCAGACCTGAGATAGTATAAGACACTTGCAGTACTCTAGTTGACCATGGTCTGAGGTTTAAACCAAGAACAGGCAACTGTTTTTTAAATGGAAAAAGATTCATCAGAAAAGGGGATAGAGAGATAAAAGAAGGCATAGGGGGATAAATGGCAATGGAAAGAGACTTGCTGGGGGTTTTGAATACACAATATAATATATACCTATGATGATTATAGAACTATACACCTGAAACCTATATAATTTTATTACCCAATGTCACGCCCCCCCCCCAAAAAAAACCTGACAGAGCTCCCAAGTATTTATTCTAATTAACATCCCTCTGTTCTTAAATTACATAGAAGCAGTAGCAGGAAATCACCACAGTTACTTATTCCCCAATCACTGAAGACTTTCAAGTCAACCCTTTGAAATGTGCTCAGAGACCAAAAAGCCATGGATAATGGGCTCCCTGGGGCCCAAAGTGCCTGCCTGCCTGCCAAAGTTGCCATTCAGCAGCACCACCAGCACCACCAGCACCACCACCCCTAACCTGCAGAAAGTCAAGAAGAGCCATCCCCCTTGACCCTGGATGACCACTGCAAACGATCACATTGATTATGACAAAAGAAATGTGTTCCTTCAATAAATATTAACTTTCAATAGATAAGCCAATTCTTATTCTTGAAGCCACTGACCTCCCCTCAATATGTGCCTCTATTATGCTTCTGTAACCGTGAACTGCAAAAGCACTCAAAAGTTAGCATTCTAGTGTCTCAAGGCTGGACCTCAAACTTAAGTTACTGCTTCTGACTGTAGGCACTTGACTGGCACCCCAAATGCATTATCTGGTAGGAAGTCCTTCCTAGCAAAGCATAAGCAGTTCCCACCCTCACCCATCCCATCCTTCCCAGTCTTCCACCAACACACTAGCCTAGCCTGGGTCTGCATTGCTGATTCCCCAACCCCCATGCTACAACAGGCCCTCACTCCCACTGCTGTCTGTGCCAAGGCTCAGCTTAGCCCTGTGGACTTGCCAGATGAAGTGTTGGACTTCACTAATGTGTGCCATTTCCATCTATGCAGTGACCTATCAACTAGCCTTCCCAGTTGTAGCACAAATTTTAACCTGGATATTGCAAATAACTCTATATAAAAATTTTGATTGATGCACTTCACATACCATAACATTCATCAATTTAGAGTGTAAAGCTCAGTTCTTGCAATTGCCACTATATAAATCAGTACATTTTCATCACCCCAAAAAGAAATCCTATCTCCATTAGCAGTCACTCTCCCAGCCCCTGGCAACCACTAATCTACTTTCTGCCTATAGATTCACCTGTTCTGGGTGTTTCCTATAAATGGAATCATCCAGCACTTCATCTAGCAAGCCCACCTGGGTAAGCTGAGCCTTAGCACAGAGAGTAGTGGGAGTGAGGGCCTGAGGAGCATGGAGGTTAGGGAATCAGCAGTGCAGACCCAGGCTAAGCTAGTGTGTTGGTGGAAGACTGGGAAGGATGGGGTGGGTGAGAGTGGGAAGCCATACTATAACATGTACTAGTATTTTGTTCCTGTTTATGGCTGAGTAATGTTCCACTGTATGGATTTACCATTGTACTTACCCATTCATCAGCTAAAATTATGCTGCTATGTATGAAGATCCATATATTAATTTTTGTGAGGATTTAGTTCTCTGAGAATGTACCTAGGGGTGCAACTGGTAGGTTTTATGGTGATAACCAATCTTTTCTAGACCCAAGTGCAATCTAGCTTTAAAAATTCTCTTTGCGTCAGGCCTGGGTGGCTCAGTGGTTGAGTGTCGACGTATGAACCAGGAGGTCACAATCTGATTCCTGGTCAGGACACATGCTCAGGTTTTATGCTCGATCCCCAATAGGGAGCATGCAGGAGGCAGCGGTCAATGATTGTCTCTCATCATTGATGTTTCTATCCCCCTCTCCCTTCCTCTCTGAAATCAATTTAAAAAAAGAAAGAAGAAAAATTCCCTTTGTGATTTTGGCTTCTTCCTCCCTCCCCACCCAGGACACTCTTCAAAATGCCCAAATACATTCTCTATATCCTGAACAGCTAGCTGGTCTCGCCACAAAATAATTCTAAAATCTTAACTAAGTTGTGAATCTCTGCTCATTTTTCATCCTGAAAAATTCTATAGGAAACAAAAACACCTTTTTGAACATTTTCTTCAAGAATGATCAAGGTATTGCAGGATAACATGACACAAGTTCAAGAGTAATTGTAGTTTTCTAGTTAACATAAATCAAATTCAAAATCTCAGCCATAATAAATGAGATACTTACGGGGAAGTTGTTGTGGACGCTCAGGAGGGAAAAAATCTCCCTTTGGTAAGGCCCTCTCATCCTGAAAGAGAAAGTAAATAAATCTCAGTACTCCTAGAAGACTGTTGGCAACAGCAAAAGACAGAAACAACACCCATCAAAACAACTAGTTTAATAAATTATGAGACACCCTCACTATGGAATACATGCAAGTATCAAAAAAAAGCATGGAGCCCTGGCTGGGTAGCTCAGGTGATTAGAGCATCGTCCAAATACATCAAGGTTGGGGGTTTGATTCCCAATCAAGGCACATACAAGAATCAATCAATTGCCTGGACGGCGTGGCTCAGTGATTAAGCGTCGACCTGTGAACCGGGAGGTCATGGTTTGGTTCCCAGTCAAGGCACATTAAGACAGCCAATCAATGATTCTCTCTCATCATTGATGTTTCTTTTCCCCTCTCATTTCCTTTCTGAAATCAAAAAAATATATTTTTTTAAAAAATCAACCAATAAATGTATAAAAAGTGAAATAAATCTTTCTCCTACTCTCACCCCCTAAAAAAAAAAATCAATAAAAATTTTAAATTCCAAAATAATCTTTAAAAAAATGGGGGTTGGGTGGCAGTTTTCTTGCTAAAAGGAAAGTATTAAAATATACACTCAGGTGTCTATTGTGGGGATGAACAGGACCTGGACAATGAAGCAAAAGCAAGGCTTACCTTTTCAATGCTTTTGAAAACACATGAACCAATTATTTTTAGCTTGTATAGAAATTTTTAAAATCTTTATTGTTGAGTCTTATAGATGTCCCCCCTTATCAATTATCTATTTTTTAAAAACTGAATTAAAAAAAAACTATAGTTCCTTTTATATTTTCTTCCTGAATATGAGTGCTAACTACCTTGCCCTCACCACGTTCTAATCATGCTTGTGTTAACCATTTTCTTTGGCACAGTCATAGCAAGGCTGTATTGAAGCACTTCAACAGAACTTTAAAGGCTATCTGAACCCAGGAGTTAATTAGGTTCACAACAGATATAATACTAACACATATTGAAAACTAGAAACCCAGGGTATGTAATCATTCCTTAAAACTGACCACTTCCTCAAGCAGGATACTCAACTGACCTCCTGACCCTGTCTACCAGCCAACTATGCAAGAATAATATATCTGCAACTAGAGGCCTAATGCACGGCATGCATGCACCAGTGGTGGGAGTGGCCTACAGGGATGGCCCACTGTGGGAGCACTACTCATCCAGGTCAGCCGAGCGGCTCTCTCACTGCAGGAGTGCACTGACCAACCAGGGGCAGCTCCTGAGTTGAGCATCTGCCCCCGGGTGGTCAGTGCATGTCATAACAACTGGTGGTTCAGTTGCTGGGCTTTTATTATACAGGATAGGATAGGATGAGAACTGCATGAGCAAAGGTTATTTCTGTTATAAATGTGCTCACTATTTTAACTTAGACCAGTGATTTTCAACCTTTTTCATTTTATGGCACACAAAATAATTACTAAAATTCTGCAGCATGCCAAAAAATGTATTTTTCGCCAATCTGACCCAAAGGAAAAAAACAAAATGTACACTTTTGATTCATTCACACCAAACAGCTACTGTTGTGTGGCTGTTGTCATATTTTTATTTGACAATCTAAAGGAAGAGGTTTGTTGAAAGGGGGTGGGGAGGGCAGGAAGAGATTAAACCAAAGAATTTATATGCATATATGCATAACTCATAGACACAGACAAAATAGTGTGGTAGGGGGCCAATGGTAGGGAACAAAATCTGTAATACTTTCAACAATAAAGGTAAATTAAAAAATAAATAAGGGAAGAGATCAGTGCCCCTGACTGTATAGTCAGGTTTTATATGTATTCTAGCAGTGTACACCTGAAACTTACATAATTATTAACAAACTAGAGGCCTGGTGCACATTTGTGCATCTGGGGGAGAGGGAGGGAGGTGTCGTCCCCTTTGCCCGGCCTACGTCCTCTCACAATCCGGTACCTCCTGGGGGGATGTCTGCCTGCAGTGAAAGCAGGAAAGGCTTCTGCCACCACTGCTGCGCTTACTAGCTGTGAGCCCAGCTTCTGGCTGAGCAGCGCTCCCACTGTGGGAGCACACTGAATACCATGGGGCAGCAGCTCCTGCATTCAGCATCTGCCCCCTGGTGGTCAGTGTGCATCAGAGCGACTGGTCATTCCGCCATTTGGTCAATTTGCATATTCGGCTTTTATTAGGATATCACCCCAATAAATTCAGTAAAAATAAATAGGTATTGCATGTCTTAAAAATTCTTGTGGCATATTGTCTGTGCACTATTAATAATAACCCTATGTTTTTGCTACACTTTAGTGTATTTTGGAAAGATCATATTAACTTACCATTTTCACATGCATTGGTCTATCAAATAGCAGTTGTCCATTAAACATAGCTGATATTAAAATTAAGGCATTTTCTTACAATTCTAAAAATATGCACAGGAGGAAAGAAACAGATGAGAAAAACAATCCAAATGCTACCAGTCCCTCTAGTAATGAAGAGTGATTCTGATTCCTCATACACTTTCAAGTAACTGTATTTGGTTCTCAAGTCAGCATAAAATGAACAATAAATAAAGCTCATTCAAGGGGAAAATAAGTAAACCTCAGCTTGCAACTTAGGTGCAGAGCTTCATTCATAGAACTTTACACTTCTCATCAAATCAATCCTTTTAAGCACTCGCATCAGTTTTCTGTATGCCTCCAATGAGCCAGGTATCCTAACATTTTTGAAGTACCATGTCTTCTGGGCAAATACTCAGTGACAGTCTTGCCTACATTTAGTGACTGTTCCTATAGTGTCCATTGTGGCTACAAAAATGTAACTCTAGTGTAAGCAGCCTATGATGAGAGAGAAAGGCTTCTAATAGAATGATGTCAATCCACTGGAAATAGGGCCCTGCAAAGGCTTAGATGTGAAATAACCGAATTTTCCTCCAGTGGCACATTCATTGGGCTTCCCATTTCAAACCAGATTCTTCAAAAAAGAAATCATTAGAAAAGACCACTTATGGGAATGTGCCTACTTTCTAACCAGCTCTTTTATCTACACAGAATTAGATCAATTCCATTATGGAGAACTTTTTTAATTCCACAGAAATACATTCCCTCTAGTCACTCAGAAAACAGAAATTTACAAAGTTAACCACTTTCCCCACACAAGCCTATATTACTAACATAACATTTAGACAAACTGTTCCCCAACAGTTGAAATCCAATAAAAGGATACATATAGCTTGCACAGCTTCAATGGACTGTTCAAAAGTAACAGTGCCTATTCCACGACTTTTTCCATCTTTATCCTCAAGAATGTCTGCCCGGACCACCACACCAGCCATACTAAAAACTTCCTTCAGTTTCTTCCAGCCAACTTTATAATCCAGCTAATCAAGGAAGTGGGAAGAAAAATCTCAATGTAGACATCTTAAGAAAATCATTTGTATTACATGCATGCAACATGCCTTGGTTGGAGACAAGCATTAGAAAAATATGTCACAAAAACTTATGAACGGCAGTAAGATTTCCCAAATAAGATTATAATGGCTGGCCTTAACTGCCATTTAGTTTCTTCTCTGAAGAACAGCTTAAATCACCATACATTTCAAAGTAATGCTTTTAAACTTATTTTTTGTGTGTCATCACCCTCCCCCCTCCACTCTTTTATAAAAAATATTTCCCTTTGCAAATGACAAAAGCATTACCATTTATCTCAGATACAAGAGGAAGTGTGTCAATACATAATCTCTGCTCAGAAACTTTTTTTAACCTGCACCAAGAATGTAGACTCAGCCACCACTTTTGTAATAAACACCAGTAATCACCACCCCCATGGGACCACAGTCAAACCTGAAACTTATGAGTGCGGTGGTCATTAGGGAACAAAGCCTAATCCCAAGACTGATTTTTAAAAAGAGATCAAGAATATAACATAATCCCCTCATCAGTTTTTCTTCCCAAACATCAAACCTACTTTTACAACACATTGATAAGACTGTTTCATAAAACTGATTTTCTTTTCTACTTCAGACACTTTCATTTACTTACATTTGCTACAAATACTGTGCTTCCAAGTCTTCCAGCCTGTAATGCATGGATAATCTCATTTGGGATGTTAGGATTATTTAGGATACTGGGTGGGATATTAATCATTCCTGGGCCACCTGGTCCCATACCCATCCCACCAGTCGTAGCCATCACCTTTTGCATTGCTCTCCTGGCATGTTCACCATCAGGATCCTAAAACGAGCACAGAAGTGTTACATTTAACTGACCCCGTTGCAACTAAATGCGCGCTTGCACTGTAAGCGATATTCCCAAAATTTCAGAAATTGAGAGGTAGTTTGGAAATCATTTCTCAAAAATTTTAACAAGAAATTCAAATGAACTAAATCACCAGGCCAGGAAGAATCCCAGCCAAAGGAACAAGGAAGAAAGGATGTAAAATTAAGCTCTCAACTGAACTAAGTAAAACAATCAAATAAAATAAATAAATTAAATAAAGGGGGAGGGAGATAACCCAATTAGTTGACATAATCTAGAACTCTCAGATCTTTACAATGCTTGGTATAGCTGACTCTTACTAATTCAATGGGATTTTGTAATTCTTGCTAACCCCACAAGTGAATTTTCCAAAAGTTTGAAAACACCCCTCTAGATCACTATCCTTCACATTATTCAGGCATCTGACTTCTGTGTAAAGTCTGAACAGTTCTTTGAAGCTCTGGTATTGACACTATTCTTGAACTCTGTCTTTTTTCTGTCTCATCTTCAACACACAAGAGAACTTAAACCCTACCACACTTTCCTCCCTGAGCTCTGAATATACTGACCTCCAAGAAGAACAGATTTTTAAAAAGTCAAGAAGAGCCCTGGCCAGTGTGGTTGGTGCATCATCCCGTATACCAAAAGGTGGAGGGGGTCATTCTCCAGTTGGAGAGCATGTAAGACAACCAATCAATGTTTCTCTCTCACATCCATGTTTCTTATCTCTCTCTCTCTTACTCTCTCCCCATCTAAGAAAAAAATCAATAAAACTATCCTCAAGTGAAGATTGAAAAAATGTCATGAAGAGATTGAATTAATAAAAATAAAATTTAAAAAAACACACAAAAACCCTATTTCTCAAAAGAGAGAAAGTATTTGATTTGTATTAGATATGAAAGAGGACTCGAGTCATGACAAACTCAATTTAAAAAAAAAAGGAGGGTCAAAAATAGGGGTCAAACTGGATAAACTACAGATATAGAATCCTTTAAAAACAATAGAAAATCACAGCCTCTGAGAACATGAAGCAGACTGGTCTAAGATCACAGATGTTAGAAGACAGGCAGCAGCCAAAACCGGTTGGGCTCAGTGGATAGAGCGTCAGCCCTCGGACTGAAAGGTCCAAAACAGGAGGAGGGAGGGGGGAGGGGGGAGGAGGAGGGAGGGAGGGAGAAAGAGAGAAAGAAGGAAGGAAGGAAGGAAGGAAGGAAGGAAGGAAGGAAGGGGAGGAGGAGGGGGGGAGAAAGGAGGAAGAAGGAAGAAGAAAGAAATAAAGAAGAAAGAAGAAAGGAAGAGGAGGAAGGAGGAGGAGGGAGGGAAGAAGGAGGGAGGAGGGAAGGAGGAGAAAGAAGACTAGGAAGACAAGTAGCAGTCACTCAGGATGTACTCAGCCATTAATTCAAAGTTCTTACAGAAGTGACTAATGAAGCCTGTGATTGACCCTTTTCATTAAAAACAGGTTGGCCCTAGCCATTGGCCTGTGTACTGAAGGGTCCTGGGTTTGATTCCAGTCAGGGCACATGTCCAGGTTTCGGGCTCAATTCAATCATTGATGTTTTTCTCTCTCTCTCTCCCCCTCTCCCTTCCTCTCTGAAATAAAGACCAAAACAGGTTGGCCCTTGCTGGTTTGGGTCAGTGGATAGAGCTTCGGCCTATATCGACTAATGGGATGCAGGTTCCATTCCAGTCAAGGACACATGCCCCGGTTGCAGGTTTCATCCCCAGTGGGGGCTTACAAGAGGCAGTTGATGAATGATTCTCATCATTTTTTTTTTAATCTCTCTCCCTTTCCCTTCTTTGAAATCAACAAACATATATTAAAGAAAAACAATAGGTTGGTATGCTCCATAAAACATAGTCCAGGACTATTTCTGTCTTTTCCTAACTCCTAATGGTGTGACAACTTGACAATTACAAACGATATCCAGTGTTTTAAGTGCTTACTTCTTTGACTTTCAGTGGTCTTCCACTCAGACTATGCTTGTTTAGAACTTCGGCAGCTTTTTTCATGCTCTCTTCCATCTTGAATTCAACAACGCTAAGAAGAGTCAAAAGGAAATGAGTGAAACCAGTCCTGTAACTTAGAAGGCTCAATTGCCAATAAGTAACTAGACAATACTTACGCACATCCCTTTGGAAGAAGCCACAGACCAATCAGAAGAGCAAGGAAAGGGGGAAAGAAAAGAAAAAAATAGTAAATATCAATGACAGTTATAAAAATGATTTATGTAACAAAGTTAGGTTGTTGTTTTTAATTAACCCTTCTAAGAGGAAGCTGACAGAAGTGTCTTGCCTAGCATTCCTTATTAAAAGCTGGGCTCCTTATTATCTCCTTTCCCTGCACGTTACCAGCATTGCACTAGAGTTGCTGAAGTTTAATAAGCAGACCTAAATTCAGGTTCTCCAAGAAATCACACAAACTTTAGATCTGCTTCCCTCTGTACTCAATCAATTCCTTACCATACTCCTCCTAAATCCATCCCTTCCATAAACTGAGCTCATCCTTTTGATTATTCTAAGCCATTCTATTGCACAACAGAAAATAGTTTATTTTCTCTTTAAACGAGGCCAATTTTAAACGTACAGGTTTTAAATATTTGTTTTACAATTTACTGGCAAAAAGGCAATCTTTTCGGAATCTTTGGTTCACACAACTTTCAAATTCAGCAAACAACCAAGAGTAACATTTTCTAGACAAGAACACACGTTTTACATTAATATACCACCGCTAAAATTCCATGCATAATTCACACACAGCCAATTCCTCTGTTAACAAAGAGACAATGCTACGATTGGTCCCCAGTTATCAAAATTGGGCATCCAAACAGAATACCAAAAAGCTCTTTGGCCAGCCATTTGGAAAAGCAGGACTCCCGTTTGCAAATCCCTTCCCACCCCACTCAAATATTTGGCAAAATCAAACATGGCTACTATAACATGAGCACTCACTGCCTTCCTGATTTCATTCGATTCCACGCCACCATACAGTTACATTTTTCATGTAGTAAATCCACAGAAGAAATTCTCTCAGACACTTACCCTTGACTTTCCTTCAGCGTCCATTAAGAGCTCCACGTATGTTACCTCACCAACTACAAATCAGTTTCCAGACGACACATAAACCAAGGGAGAAAAGCCAAGAAAACAATGGGAATTTAGAACAATCATCAGCAACCTTGTATGGAGCCTCTGCCTTATAAGAAAGCCCAGAAACACTCCATATTCTCTAAACCACAGAACTAGGCATTACAGGTGTGCAGTAAAGGTAGGCGAAACTCATTAACAATGTCCTTGATGTTTCTCCCACCACAAACAGATTTCCACATCAATTTCCCTGTCTGGACCTCTCATTCATGAGTAGAGGCAATCCAAATCTATAGGAAAGAAGTCTGCGTGAGTCACTTTCTGGGTTAAGGGAGACGTTTTACACATACACTCTTACTGATGAAAGCAAGTAGATAGAGCATCAGCAATGCCACTAGACTGAGCTCAAATGCTGTATCAAGGATGTATATATACTCAAAGGCTTACACACAGTGTTGCGTGCTACATGGGTAAGCAACCTGCATAATCAGAAGAGCCACGTGTTTGGTTTAATACTGTTGTTGTGGTCTTGAAATTCCTAATTTTTAAACAAGGGGGGACCTGCATTTTCATTTTGTTCTACACCCCACCAATTGTATAGCTGGTCCTGCACAAAGCAGTGGGCCCAACAACTGTCGAAGTAGGATGTTTAAATATTCAATCACAACACCAGAGCAGCACCTGGATTCTCCTCAGTGAATTAAGCCAGGCTTTATTCTTACTTTCTCAACTTCCTCAATAAAGAATACAAATTAAATGCAAATTTAGATTTCAGTTTGCCTGGCTGGCATGGCTCAGTGGTTGAGCCTGCCCTATGGAACCAGGAGGACACAATTCAATTCCTGGTCAGGGCATATTTCCAGGCTGCAGGCTCTATCCCCAGTGTGGGGTGTGCAGGAGGCAGCCGGTCAATGATTCTTTCTCATCTTTGATTTTTCTGTTTCTCTCCCTTCGTCCTCTTTGGAATAAAAATAATAAAAAATCCAGGAACTCAGCTGTAAATAAACAATTAAACAAACTCAATTGCTTCTAATCTACACACAAAAGGGTAAAAACAAAGCATTTCAAAAGGTCCTGCAGATTTTCCTAAAGGTTTGGATTGCCAATTCATGACCACAGATGTTAAAACCCATCAAACCAACCATTAAAATGGCTGCTGAAAAATCTCTAAACAGGCTATTTTTTTAAGTATTATTTTTATAATGGTAAAGCCTTCTCCAACTGTTTTCAAGTTTGGTTTAGCACTACAAGAGTAAAAATAACCCTCTTAATGGCCACAACAAGTCCCGCCTATTCTATCTTCTTTGCTCAAAAAACATTAAAATAATTATTGGATTTTAAAATATTGCAAGAAGATATTTAAATGTAAAATAAAATTATTTTTAAATTAACAATTAGAAAGGCATATTTATTATAATATATTTGCATGGCATTGACACCAAGAAAGCCAAGTGTTCAAAGGTTAAGTCTACAGCCTTGCCTTCCTTGTCCTTTCCTGAAATGTTTACTAGGACTTTACACAAAACAGGAAGGAGAATCAGTGCAAAGAGGAAGAAAGGAAACAGGAGCAACTAGTAAATTTAACATTGTGGAGTATATATTTCTGAGGGGCAAACTGAAAAATGACCACATACAAGGACAGTCATACAAACCGTCTTTATTTCACCCATACAAAAGTAAAGCAATTTCAAAAAAGTTGTGGCCATTCCTGAAGCCATGTTAAGAGCCATTTTTTTTTTCAATAGCAGCAGCCATTTGAGACCAACAGCCCTTATCTCCACTTAAATGAAAATGTCAAGTAGTGTCAAGCCAATGAATAGAGAACCCAAGTTTATTTGCTATGACCTATGATTGTGACTACTTCCTAATAACCTTTAAAATAAAATAAAAAGAATCATAATATCTAACTCAAGGACAACTGTAACTGTTGTCAAAAGTCAAATACTGTTGCATATGGACAGTTTTTAGTCTGTGTCCATAAAGGCACTTTAACAAAAAGATGTCACTGCAACCTAGAAACCAAGCAAGTCCCAACCAAACTTTTCTCCATGGTCATAACCATTTTAACAAAAGCCAAGTTTAGAAATTAGGGCTTTTCACACTTAACATTCTAGTGATGAAACACACCCAACCTTCAATAATTTGCTTAAAAAGCCCCCATCCGCAATTACATTAAACTAACCTTCCCTCCTCTCGGTTTAGTCATAAGTGAGGCAGTCACTGTGGCTCTAGCATGAGCAGTGCTGTTCCCAAGGATCATCAATTAGCAACTGCTGCAGAGCTTCTCACAGGCTCTGCAACAGATGCTAATTTATACTTCCCTATAGGAAGATAATAATAAAGTCTGTAAAAAGACTACTGATCTTTTAGCTCTAAATACTAAATAAAGCAAGACCTGACAATTCTACTATAAAGAAAACTTTGAAGGCAAAATTTGTTAACTATCAATCTGGCAATATTCAACAAAATAAATGAAAACCAATCAACCAGTGCAGATCACCGAACTGAAGGCAGAGTTCATAAAATGGCCATAGCAAGTGTCACAAAAATGGAATTCACAGATATTAATGAAGATTACTGTTGTTCCCTGCCCCCACTGTTAAACATGGATGTAATCCTAAGAGGAGCCTGCTAGGACAAGTTCTATTGCAGCTTAAATATAAAAATGTCTGCAGGAAAAAACTATGATTCTGAAAAGCCTAATAATGCCAAATGTTATCACCTACCTTTACTTTAAAATGCTCCAAGAAATCATATTTTTACCAACATTTAAGTGAATTATTAAAAATACTCAAGAAAGGAGAAAAAAACGACAAACAAAAAAATATATTGCCTCAAGAATAAAAGATACCAGGAGGTTAAAGAGATGAACAAACCAAAATTTAGGCATTCCTTGGAACTATTCTGATTTAACCCTTCTGAATGCATTTTTACCACAAAAAGTATTTGTTTCTGTGTTTTCATTTACTGCTCAAGTCTGAAATGGAAAAAAAAAAAAATAGAGAACAGAGGTCCAAGTCACTGAAGAGAAATCATATATAAAAAGGCTTATAATTTAAAGGGGGAAGGAGACCTGGCCATGTTATCAAACATATTCACCTCGTAATAAGGCACACACTCTAATGGAAGGGTGCATAGAATACATATTTGAATTTGAAAAGCGTCTTTAATGTATACAGGTACATATCTAGGTTATATTTATAGCTTGTTTCTCTTATATATGGCAAAATAATTATTCTACACAGTGATTACTTAATTTATAGACAAGTTAGAAATTAATCGAGCCTATTCTTCTTTCTGACTCTGTGGTAACAGCAGAAGAATATTGAAAATAAGTTCTGCTCCATAGACCCTCCATGAAGATCATCTCCAAGAGGCACTGGCGACCTTCTACTGGATATACATGCCCTCTGGGCCTTAGTTTTGTGTTAGCTGGAATTTAAAATTTACTTGAAGTGATACATTAAATAAAAATAGGATTAAGTGCTTAACAAAATCTTTGCTTACACAAGTCAAACTTTTACTGCTGCTAACTTTGTGATTGGTTGAGAGTAAACTATATCACTGACCTTTTTCTTCCTCACACTGTGCTCTGTGCTTAACAGCTGCTGCAGCTCAGTCCTGCTGGCTCCCAGGTTAAACCAGGAAAACAAGCAACCCCATACCAAGCTTTCTTCATCTACACAGGACTTCCCAGTAATGTAACACAACACTGCTTAAGTTTAAAATACCCAAGATCATCTTTTGCTCACAAAAATCGTACTTCTTTGCCCAGTCCTTATGGATACTTAAGAGACCGTTAAGTCACTCTCAAACTTGGGTTTGGCTATCTCCAAATTTCATATTACACTGGCTCTCAAAAAAATTTTTTTAATCCAGTAACAATTTGGTCTTCAGAACTGCCATTCTCCCCTGCCCCCCATGCAGTATCTCCTTAAAAAAATAAGCATAGTCAAAAGAAAGGACAACATTCAATTCTAAGGGCTGTGAAACGCTTTAATTCATGTCTCTAACTGACACTGTGGGGGTGAGCAAAAAAATCAGCAATGTTGATTTCATGACTGTACCACCAAAAAAAACTGGGCACCAAACAAGCTTTGTAATCCCACAAAAAGTTTTGAAAAAGCCAGAGGAAAAGTGACCCATTCACATAATACATGAATTATTAGTAGGATCTTCCAGAATGCTGGTAAATGCTAAAATTCAAGATGAGTACTATAAAATACACTGATGTCAAAGAAGAGGAAAAACAGGGAATTAGGGAGTGGTGCGTGAGGTAGTCTCAGGCATGATTAATGATTAGGCTTAGAAAACACCTGCCATCTCAGAGATGCTACCTTAATTCTGAGAGGTGACAATTAGATGGTGCTACAATGATATAACATTATTCAGATCTTGAGGACAAATTATTCCACTAGTTTTATGAAACAGGACAATTGCATCAGAGACAGATCCTTAAAATGCAGACTGATAGAGTGATTGGGTTATGACAGCCCAAATCTCTGTTGTACTCATAGTAGAGATCATTTTGTGACTAATACTTTTAGGATGTGTCTCTCAGACACTTACCCTTGATTTTCCTTCCCTATGCAATTAACAAGGCTTCAAAAACCTTAAAACAGATTTCAGTAGATATTTTAGACTTCAAATAACTATTTACTAGGTGTACCAGTTAATAATGCAACTTTTTTTCAATAGATGGAGTTGCACATATGTTGATATAAATGCATTTGATATGTATGCTATTTTGTTGTATTGACAGCAAGTTTCAAAACTTTTTGTCAAATTTGCTGAAGGTATTAATACATATTTTTACCCTTAAAAATGTCAAATTGTGGGCCAAAAAGGAGCATTTGCCAGAAGCTTTAATTCATTACTTTATTTTGAAGAAAAAGTTACTGTATACTTTGGGAAGCTTATGGTGAACATGCTCCATCTCAACATACTTGTGAACTCTGGTTTAAACGCTTCAAAAGTGATGATTCGATGTGAAAGACAAAGAACATCCAGGTCAACCGAAAAAGTTTGAAGACCAACAATTACAAGTATTATTGGATGAAGATGCGTGTCAAACTCAAAAACAACTTGCAGAAAGACTGAACGTTGCTCAGCAAACAACTTCCAGTCGTTTACAAGCAATGAGAAAGATTTTAAAAGGAAGGAAAATGGATGCCACATGAACTGAACAAAAGACAAATGGAAAATTTGTAAAGTCATCAGTAAAATGTTGCTTCAACGGCACAAAAATTTTTTACATCAAACTGACGGGTGATGAAAAGTATATTTATTTTGAGAATCCCAAACGCACAAAATCATGGGTTGATCCAGTCAACCATCAACATCAACTGCAAAGCCGAATTGCTTCGGAAAAAAAGGAAGACAATGGTCTGCGTTTGGTGGGATTAGAAAGGTGTGGTGTAGTAGTTGGCAAACCCATTAATCAACAGAGCCAAATATAAACAATACAACAATAGAAATTTCATTTGAGAGCCAAATTTTTTAAACTTAAACTTCTTCTAACGCCACTTCTTCACAATAGACTTGCCCAGGCTGTGGTATTTTGTAGAAGAGCCACACTCAAGGGGTCGAAGAGCCGCATGTGGCTCTCAAGCCACAGTTTGCCGACCATGGGGTGTGGTGTATTATGAGCTTCTAAAATCAGGTGAAACAGTTAATGCTGATCGTTACAGACAACAAATAATTAAACATGAACCATGAAATGATCAGAATGGGCCAGAAGACACAGCAAAGTAATTTTGCTTCATGACACACCATTACACACTTCAAAACCATTAAAGACACATTAAAAAATCTTGCCTGGGAAGTATTAACCCACTCGCAGTATTCACCAGACCTTGCTCCTTCAGATTACCACTTGTTCTGATCAATGGCACACACACTTTCTGAGCAACACTTCAAAACATATGAAGAAGTGGAAAATTAGGTCTCTGAATGGTCTGCCTCAAACAAGAAAAGTCCTATTGGGACGGTATACACAAATTACCTGAAAGATGGGGGAAATGTATAGCCCGTGATGGACATTTTGTTGAATAAAGCAACGCTGATGTTTCTCTGGAAATTATCGTGTTTTCTTTGATTACAAAATCCGCCATTATTAACTGGTAGACCTGGTAAACTTATTTTTGGTATACCAAGTCATGAATAAAATATTATGAGCCCAGATGGTATGGTTCAGTAGTTGAGCATCAACCTATGAACCAGAAGGTCATAGTCAGGGCACATGTCCCAGTTGCAGGCTTGACCCCTAGTAGGTAGATTGATGAGTCTCTCTCATCACTGATGTTTCTGTCTCTCCCTTCCTCTCTGAATCAATAAAAATATTATTTTAAAAAAATACAGACATTTTTGAAAACATAAAAAAAGTAAGAACATTTAAGGAGTCATATGTATGTAAACAGTAAATTTTTAGAGTTCAATGTATGTAAGTATTGCCATAAAAATATGTATTCACAATCTAACATAGCTAATAATTTAATTAAATGGAAAAGTAATTTAACCTGTATAAGGAAGATCTAAGCAAGAACATTTTAAGGTTAAAAATAATTAATTTACTGCACACCTGTAATTCTAAATTACACCACCAAAAATACACTGAAAGGGCTGAGCAAGGGCATTCATAGCAGTATGCCAGAGGAATATGAGAACCAGTTTGGAAGTATCCAAATAAACCACCAGGCTGGCTCCACACTTAATACAGTTCAATAGGAAATTGAGGTGAACTGCTTCTACATCCAGAAACGTCATGGCTGCTGCTGCTAACAGCTTTAAGGCTTCCAAAACTGAATTACTGAATGGTAAAGCAGTAAAAATGTCACCTACTTTAACCATCTTGTCCCAAAACTGGTTCACACACTCCTTAAAGTGAAAAAATAATTTGGCCTGCAATCTCTTACAAAATTCTGCATTTTCAAAGCCACATTCCTGGTTCTTGGAACTACTATACCTTATTATCAATGGAAGTATCCATTCAGTGGTTCAACCAAATCACAAGAACACAAATTTTGGGATATTCCAAAAACTAATTCGAATGAGACCCAACTTTACCGTACAGAAATTCTAAACTTATATTGAAGCAGCAGTCCCAAAAACCAAGAACACTGCATCTGGGATGCCACATGACACGCCCTTCAGACAAAAAGAAGAAACTTCACTCTTGCCCTAAGAGCATTGGCAGGAATGATTTGGCTGATCAAGGCAGGAAAACAAATCTCACACCAAAACATTTTCCATCTATGTTATCTGGAGTAATACTACATGGGAACAGCATACATAACTGTGCAAAGAAGTTCCAATGCCTAGTGCATGTCATAGTCAAATTGAAAGATGGGACAATGATGGCAGTGGGCCATTTATATTTTCAAAACCCAATGCTGGGAGCACCATACACATACCAAAATAACCTATCCAAGTGGCATCCCTGTCACTGAAAAGTTAATCATTTGACAAATCAAGCTCAAATCTCTTTTCATTATGAATGCTAAAAAATAAAAATAAAATAAAAAAACACCCAATTCCTTTCAGTCCTTCAAAAAAAAAACAAAACAAAAAAAAAAACAACAACTGCATTTAAGAGTAATTTGAGTCTCAGTTTCCATTGGAAGTGTGGGGTGAGGGAAACCTCAAGGCATTAGACAAATTGTTCTCTATCAATAGTTTTGTCTAAACCAGGGCTGAGCAATCTCTTTAGCCCTCAGTGCCACCAGCAGGGCCAAGAATCAGGTAAGAAAGACAGAAGAAACAGAGTAAGTAGTGTGGGAAAGAAAGGACACCCTGCTGTGCACAGAGGATAAGGCAGAGGTCATGGAGGCAACAGACCTCCTGGTGCAGCAGAGCTTTTTTTTTTTTCCCTGCTCTAAGCCCAAATTTGGACACCTGGGCTGTTACTGATGTGCTACCTGAACGCTCTGCATTACACAGGACAGTCCTTATTATGAGCTCGCCAATTGCCAATCTAAGAATTTTCCCCTGGGGAGAAGGGGGTAAATCTAACAATTTTAACGCAAGCTTATGTTTTATAATTTAGAATCTGAACAGCACAATTTCCAGCTACCAAATTTTGATCTCAGAAAGACATCCACAAAATTTAAACAACTACCTTCCCACAAGAATTTAAAAGCTTAAAAAGAAAAATAGAGACAGAGATCAAGAAAACGTTACACCTCTCCCATCTATTATGAAAAATTCAAAAAATGTCCTCACCACAAAGAGGCTCCCCTCAAGCTTAACTGAAGCCCTATATTATATTAAGGCAATAAAATCATTTATAGGCCAAGGGACCATCAAATCACCCTATTTGACACACAGGTGCACGACCACAAATAAAAGTAGGGTGGATAGGAGGGCTTAACTCCCAAGCCTGGACAGAACACATGCTCTACCCAGACAGCTTCCACTGACAAAAAGTAACCAAGGAATTAGTCACAGAAAAAATGACACACCAACCTTTTTACCCTACTCAACCACCAGTACCATTACCTTTTTCTTTAACCAGGTCTTTAAGTGACTGCCATTTCACATCAAAAGGTATGTTTGTAATGAAGGCTCTGTATCGTTTGGTTGGATTGGCATATGGCTCAAAGCGATTGCCCCCTCTTTTTATGTTTTTCTCCTTTCTCTTCTCATTCTGAGTAGGTCGTTCTCCTTCACTGAATTGAAAAGAAAAAGGTAACAGGGTCCATATGTTAGCACAATATAAAAGATAGCATTTCATTTGTCAGGTTACAATTCACACAAAGTTACATACAACACAAGACTAATGTTAATTTTGATGAGACATTTAAACTAAAGTGTCCCATAGAGCAGAAATCTGCAGTAATGCACTCCTCACACCCACCTATCAAGAAGCTGGTCCCAGCACAGCCAGCGTGACTCACTGGTTGAGCACTGATCTATGAACCAGGAGGTAACAGTTCAATTCCCAGTTGTGGGCTCAATACCCGGTGTGGGGCATGTGGAAAGGCAACTGATCAGTGGTTCTCTCTCATCATTTATGTTTCTGTCTCTCTCTCCCTCTTCTTTCCTCTCTGAAATCAATAAAACATTATGTAAAAAGAAAAAAAAAAAGAAGGAAACTGGTTCCAAGTAAAGTGTGCTCTCCTAGCCGTTCACACACTCCTATGGGGCATAACAGAAATAGGAATAAGAGGCCAACTCCCTGCCTGAGGAGCTTTAGTTCCAAGACAAAAATAGAAAAGAGAAGGAAAGATTGGGCATGGTTGGGCACTGTCCCATGAACCAAAAGGTTGTTGGTTCGATCCCAGGTCAGGGACACACCCAGGCTGTGGGCTCAATCCCCTGCAGACATAGCCAAATGTTCTGTTCTCACATCAATGTTTCTCTCCCTTCTCCCTTAGTCTCCCTCTTAAAAAAAAAAAAAAAAATTAAGATCTCATGAAAAAGAAATGAGGTGGCACACACAGATCCAATCAATTTTAGCTTCACAAATAAAAGTGCCTTTTGTTGTGTATGTGTTTTTAATTGTTTAAATGGAAATGTAAGCCCTAAGTTGGTTTGGCTCAGTGGACAGGGTGTCAAGCCCGCAGACCACACAGAGTCCTGGGTTTGATACCAGTGAAAAGCATGTACCTTGCTTGCAGGCTTGATCCTGGACCCTGGTTGGGACATGTGCGGAAGGCAACCCATCGCTGTCTCTCTCTCTCACACAGATGTTTCTCTGTGTTTCTCCCCTTCCCTTAAAAAAAAAAAAAAAAAAGGAAAAAATACCTTTCAGGTGAGGATTAACAACAAAAAAGGTGCAGCTGCTATATAAGTGTGGCAGTTACTCAAAAAGTTAAAACACACACTCTGGCTGGTGTGGTTCAGTGGATATAGAGTATCAGCACTCCTACAGAAGGGTCTCAAGTTCTATTCCTGGTCAAGGGTATCTCCCTGGGTTTCCGGTTCACCGCCTGTCATCACTCCAAGGGTGTGTGGGAGGCAACCAGTCCATGTGTCTCTCTCAGATGGTCCTTCCTTTCTTCCTTCCTTTCCTTCCTTCCTCCCTCCCACCCCCACCCTCTCTGAAAAGCAATGGAAAAAATATCCCCAGACGAGGGTTAACAAAACAAAAATCTTTTTAAAATATATATAATAATGACATATCCCAGCAATTCCACTCCCAAAGATCTGAAAGCAAAGACTCAAATACTTATATACCACTAGCAGTATTATCCATAATAGCCTAAAGGTGGAAACAACCTAAGTGTCCACCAACAGATGAAAAGAATGAACAAAATGTAGTATATAAATTCAATATATTATCCTATCCTAATAAGAGTAATATGCAAATTGACCATCACTCCAACACACAAGATGGCTGCCCTCATGTGGACACAAGATGGTTGCCACAAGATGGACAGCAGGGGAGGGCAGTTGTGGGGAATCAGGCCAGCAGGGGAGGGCAGTTGGGGGCAACTGGGCCTACAGGAAAGGGCAGTTGGGGGAGTCTAGGCCTGCAGTGGGGGGAGGGGGGGCAATTGAGGGGGACCAGAGCAGCAGGGAAGAGCAATTAGGGGTGATGAGGCTGGCAGGGGAGGGCAGTTAGGCAGTTCAAGGTGACTGAGTTGGCAGGGGAGGGTAGTTAAGAGATGACCAGGCCAGCAGGGGAGGGCATTTAGGGGCAATCGGGCTGGCAAGAGAGTGGTTAGTGGGTGATGAGGCTGGCAGGCAGAAGTGGCTAGGGGCAATCAGGAGCCAGCAGTCCTGGATTGTGAGAGGGATGTCCAACTGCCCATTCAGCCACAATTCTACTGGGATTAGGCCTAAATGGGCAGTCAGACATCCTTTGAGGGGTCCCAGATTGGAGAGGGTGCAGGCTGGGCTGAGAAAACCCCCCCACACATGCACAAATTTTGTGCACCTGGCCTCTAGTTCAACCATAAAAGGGTATGAAGTACTGAGACATGTTGTAAATTAAACAAGCCAGTTTCTGTTTGGGATGATAAAAGCTCTGGAAGTGGAAAGTAGATCATAGAATAATGTACAACATTGTACTTGATGGATGCCACTGAACTGTACACTTAAAATGGTTAAAATGGAAACTTACATATATTGTACCTCAAAAAAATTTTTAAGGGAAAGAAACTATTCTCTACACAACCCAACTTTGATGCTAGAAAAACCAAAGTCTGAACAACCCTGGTACATTAAAGACAGCACACAATCTCAACTTTTGCAAAGAAGGGTGGATTTTGGGGGGTGGAGGGGCATGGCCTTTTCTGTAATTCTTTTCACCTTGGTGTGTTAGGTGCCTTTATGTTGTAACATTTCATTTCTAAGCTCCACACATACAAACTTAGCTTAGATTAGGAAATAAAAAAAGCTTCACAAGAAATGTAAACTTCCAAAGCACAAAACCAGACCATTCAGGCCATACCCTAGGGACAACAGGCCAATGTGTGCGCAGCCAAAGTGAGGATGTTCCTGTTCAGTTCAGCCCCCTTTGACCACAGGCAGACACCTGTAATACCTATAGGTACTGATTAGGAACAACTGGGAAGCTGGCTGGTAAGCCACAGAAGTTCTCTCAAGGCACTGAGTATACTTTCTACTTCATTAACCCTGATCTTTCCACTAGTGAGAATCCTGAGATTACCAAACCACAAATTCCAACAGAGGATTAGTGATCCATGGCACAAATGGAAAAAAAAAAAAAAAAAAAAGCCGCCGAAACCAGTTTGGCTCATTGGAGAGAGCATCGGCCTGCGGACTGAAAGGTCCCAGATTCGATTCTGGTCAAGGGCATGTATCCTGGTTGCAGGCGCATCCCCTGTAGGGGGCGTGCAGGAGGCGGCTGATCAATGTCTCTCTCTCATCGATGTTTCTAACTCTCTATCCCTCTCCCTTCCTCTCTGTAAAAAAAAAAACAAAAAACACACACACAATAAAATATATATATTTTTTAGAAAAGCCAAAAACTATGGTATAGATGGTTTACAAAACTACCTTCACTGAATAAAAGAACTGATCTTTATTCCAGGATTCTTACTTTTGTGTGGGAAGAATGGTGTTCAAACACTGGATAATATATGGCAGACTTTCTTTTAACATATTTATCTGGAAAAATTAGAAAGTGTTTTTGTTTTGTTTTTTTAAACTAGATCCCTCACATCCAAATAAAAGGGTGCCAGTGGGAAACCAATGAAGGTATCATCCTAAGCAAAACTAAGGAAAGCAGCTTCCTACAAGATCTGAACTGTATCAACGTAAAATAAACTTCCAACTGGTAGATGTGGGAGGTATGGCCACTCGAGTTCTCGGGATCCCTAGAACTCTTTACTCTGTCCACTCAGGTTCACAACAGACCTTTCTCAGGCTGACTGCACATCACACACAGATCTTAGAAGGAACGTGTCTACTTCACATGAAAGTCATGCACCAAAATCTGCCAAACAGCATATCTGCCAATTGTTTCCTTTTTTAAATATGTTTATTCATTTCAGAGAGGAAAGGAAAGGGAGAGAGGGAAAAAAAACATCAATAATGAGAGAGAATCACTGATAGGCTACCTCCTGCATGTCCCCCTACAGGGGATCAAGCCCACAGCCCAAACATATGCTCCCGACTGGAACAGAACCCAGGACCACAAGGCAGAAACACTATCCCTGAGCCAAATCAGCCAGGGCCAATTACTTACTTTTGGCAGGTGAGGAGGAAAATCCATATATATATATATATTTTTTAATATTTAAGTATATTTTTTAAAAAGACTAATATGCAAAGTGATCCCTGGGGAGTTCAACCAGGAGACTGAGAGTTTGACTGCTCATTGTGACATGTGCTGATCACTAGGGGGTGTTGTGGAATGAAGGCCCTGATTGTTCGCCAGGCCTAGGGACCCTATTCATGCATGAATTTTGTGTATCAGACCTCTAGTTTCCCAAATGTGTTTATCATGCCTATTATACAATACTATTTTTTAAAGTTTCTTCTGATAGTTATTAAATTTCAAACTTAACCCCTAATAACTTGACTTATAACTCTACATATAGTAACATATTTGCAATCTTTCTTTTTTTAACATATAGTTTTAAATATATTTTATTGATTTTTTTACAGAGAGGAAGCCAGAGGGAGAGAGAGAAACATCGAGAGAAAAACTGATCAGCTGCTTCCTGCACACCATCTACTGCAGATGTGCCTGCAACCAAGATACATGCCCTTGACCAGAATTGAATCTGGGACCTTTCCGTTCGCAGGCTGATGCTCTATCCACTGAGCCAAACCGTTAGGGCAAATTTGTAATCTTTCAAAGAAACTTACTATGAAGCCATAGTAAGTGGTCTACCTAACCTAGCTAAAATGTCTTACCAATCAATATTTTCCTTGTTACCTGGCTCTCAATTCCCAATTGCCAATGATTTTGATTTCATCGGATTCTGGCACTCACCCACCCACCTAAGTTTTAAATAGAACCAATATAACCAAAACTTCCTGAAATTCTATAAACCTATTTCATAATACATAGATAAAGACAAGATATGTGAAAGCACCTTCCATATTAGACATAATTAATCTTAATTAAAATAAGATTATATCTAATATGCTTTGGAATTGTTTCACTAACTGCATTCTTTGAAAATTGAAAACTTATCATGTCACTGCTCCACACCCCTAGAATTATACTATAAAGATCACAACTGGTCCTAGCAGTGTGGTTCAGTGATTGAGCATCGACCTATGAACCAGGAAATCTTAGGTTTGATTCTGGTCAGGGCACATGCCCAGGGTTGCTGGCTCGATCCCCAGTAGGGGGCTTGCAGGAGGCAGCCAATCAATGTTTCTCTCTCATCATTGATATTTCTAGCTCTCTCTCCCTCTCCCCTCATCTCTGAAATCAATAAAAATATACATATTTAAAAAAAGGTCACAACTAAAACAATTTAAAAGTTCCTACTCCACAAAGGACTGCTACATTCTCTGTTTATTTTTTTAAATATACTTTATTGATTTTTTAAAATATATATATTTTATTGATTTTTTTACAGAGAGGAAGAGAGAGGGATAGAGAGCTAGAAACATCAATGGGAGGGAGAGAAACCGATCAGCTGCCTCCTACATGCCCCCCACTGGGGACATGCCCGCAACCAAGGTACATGCCCTTGACTGGAATCGAACCTGGGAACCTTCAGTCCACAGGTCTACACTCTATCCACTGAGCCAAACCGTTTTCGGCTGTTTATTTTTTGTTTGTTTGTATTTTGTTAATCCTCACCCTAAGATATTTTTTCATTGAGTTTTAGTGAGAGTAGAAGGGAGAGGGAAAGACAGAGAGAGAAACATCAATGTGAGAGAAACACATCGATTGATTGCCTCCTGCACAAGCCCTAACCAGGCAGGGCTGGGGCTGGGAAGGAGCTCAAAACCAAGATACCTGCCCTTGATAGAAATCGAACACAGGACCCTTTGGTATTCCAACCCTCAGTCCTCTGAGCCAAACAGGCGAGGAGGGCTCAGTAAAACAATGAATCCCTAACCTCTCATGCCTCCAGGGCATTCTCATGAATATTACTATTACTTTGTCGAGTGTAGTCTGCAATGGCAACCTTAATAACCTAAAACACATCTCCCAAAAGATAAAGAATCCCCATCCCCCCTATCCCCTTTAAAACTATTCCTTATATAAAATGATTCTTCACAGAAACCCTTTCAAGCCTGAGCTCCTTTCATGCATTTAACCAGTTAAATGTCATGATTTTAATTTTAAAAGGCCCATTGCTTGAGTCTATAGATACTTAGGGCGTACAAAAGGTTAAGATGTGGAGAGCACAGTTCATAACACTATTCTAGCTCCAGGCCCACATTAACTCAAGCTCTTTTTCTTTCTAGTTGTTTACCAGCATTAACTTATATCCATCTAGCTCACAGGGATGCTGTGAGAATCAACAAACAGCCTAACAAAAAAATAACTTGGTAAACATTAAGAGCAACATTTAAGGGAGCAGTAACATAGATGACTTAAGAGGTAGGGTCCTACTATTGAGACCTAAATGACACCCCAATGACACCTTTGCTAAGCAATTCCTTCATCTATAAATGGTTTAAAAAGTGATACTTGGCACACAGCGACTTTGGCAGTGATATATTTTCCTATCAATCATTTTCTTGAGGGCAGGGAAGGGGACTAACTTCTAGCTTTCTACTGTTGCATATACCTACTAACTAGGCTTTCAAACAAGCTCACCAAGGCAATGGCTGAGAAAACACAGGCACTGTGCTTACAGACTACTGAAGGAATAATTCCGCGTTCAACTCTGTAATGAGAAAACTCACCTGAGAACCAGAAAACAAGCAACCTAATGTTTGCAGTCTGTTATCGCTTGCATAACCATGAATAAAATCACAGACCAAAGTGAAAGCAAAAAAATGGCTGCAAGCATTCAAACAACCCAGAGCCCCTATTCTAATCCAAAGCTCAGAATATAATGTACTTCAAAATTCTTTTTTTTATCAAGTATAGAAACACTTTTTAAAGTACAGTGCCCACAACAACAACAAAACCTACTCAAATCATTATTTTGCCTGGCCAGCATGGCTTAGTGGGTGATATAAACCAGATCCCGGTTCGACTCCTGATCAGGGCATATGCCCGGGTTGCAGGCTCAAACCCCAGTGTGGGGCATGCAGGAGGCAGCCAATCAATGATTCTAGCTCATCACTGATGTTTCTCTCCTTCCCTCTCTGAATTCAATAAAAATATATATATTCTAAAATCATTATTTAAATAATAAACTTCAGCCTTAGCCAGTTTTTCTCAGCGGTTAGAGTGTAGGCACCAATACCAAAAGGTCTTGGGTTCAATTCCCAGTCAAGGATATGTACTGTATCGAGGCTGCTGGGATGCATGAGGGAGGCAACCACTCCATGTGTCTCCTATCACTTTGATATTTGTTTCTCTCTCCCTTCCCTGCACTCTAAAAATCAGTGGAAAAACATCCTCCTGTAAAGATTAAAACATGATAATAATAAACTTTGAAGAGCTGCATTTACTGAGAGGTTACTAGGGTAGTGTCATGTAAGTGGAAAAGGTGTTTACGTCAAGATGGCTTCCCCTAGACACTTTGGGTCAATTACCTTAACCTGAGTTTTCTAAATGGTTAAAAAAAAATTTTTTTTCTTGCTTGCAAAACAGAGTTAACACAAACATTACCTTTCCGGTAATCTAAACTAAATACACATTTTTTATTTGTTTTTTAACAGGGAGCTTTGTTTTTGTCCACCTCTGTTCTGAAATGGTACATGGGTCAGAGGCCAGCTGCAAAGGATTCAACGCAGAGTAAATTTTTATTTTTAATAGTTCGTGTTATGTTTGTCAAATGAATCAGCCACAAAGTTATTTGAAAATGAACAGTGAAAAATGGCAAATTCAATAAAGTACCCCAGACGCTATATAAACTATAACGAATTCAACTTCTCACCTAACTAATTCAACCTTTCATTGGCTGGATTGTAGCAGCACTCCATCCTGTGATTAAGTGCTTTGGAAGAAAAGATTCAGGATATATAAATGTACCTTAAAGGCCTCCAAACATGGCCCTCAGAAATCCATCTAGGATACCCTAGACAGATGATGCAAAAAATCCTAAATGAACAAATACCTTTCCAGAGTTTTCAATAATAAAGTGCCGAGAATATTTCCAAAATGCCTTTCTCTTGATTTCTGAGAACCAGTAACCATCATATTTTTTTCCTCGCATAAGTTTACTTTACCATGCATAGTATTTAGTAAATGCTCATTAACATAAAGCGCTTTTCACTACATTATTTTAACCCTCACAAGTTGTAGTTATGCACATTAAAAATTTGGGCAGAAGGAAAATTCCTAACAAGGAGTTGGGGAGAATCGGAAGTTACTGGTTAGTGGCTACAGTTTGGGATGTTGAAAAAGTTCTGGACATGGATGGTAGAAATGGTTACATAACATTGAATGCACTTAATGACAACGAATCTCACACTTTAAATTGTTAAAATTGTAAATTCTATACTATGTATATATATATATATGTTACAATTTATAAAAACGTGAGGGAAGTCAAATGTGTGCCCAGCTTTTTCCTCTCCTCTCCCAAGTGCTGGTCAAAGCCAAAACGCTTCTCTTTCAGGTGACTATAATCAGAATGAGTGGGTTTCACAGGGGAAGATCAATCTTGAAATAAATTTTAAAAACCGAGGATCCGAGACACAGCCCCAAGCTGGACTCAAAAAGATGACAGCTTGGAAGAGGGTAGCCAGCCAAATGATGGAAAATCTCCCCTTAGAACACGGAAAAGGATGTTTCCTCTTTTTTTCCTGTTTGTTTCTAAGGGTGAACACGAAGCAGCAGGCCCGACTGCTCTATGAATACCTCCTGCACACCTGGGGAGGAGTGAGGGGCGCGGCGAGGGATGGAGCCTGAGCATGGGGCAAGGGGCGGTTCCGACCCAGGTAGCCGGCGCGGAGCGGGGAGAGGGGGACGGGGGGGGGGAGGGGGCCAGGAGGAGGGGGGAAGGGCCTTTGCGCGGGGGTGCTCGCGGAGAGAGGAGGGAAGAGCCGGAACTGTCCGCGCGGTCCCAGCTTACCTACCCTCCATTACCGTTCATCGGGGCCAACCGCGTGCCAAGTCCTGCACGCTACTCCCCCCGATCCCATCACCCACTTGACCGATCGGGAAACTGAGACCCCAGATAAGGGGTGGGGTTTTGGAGGGAAATAAGAAACCCCGCGCCCAATCAAGGTCACCGGACAGGTTGAGCGGGCCGCGGCCTCGGGGACTCGCCGGCTCTGGGGCCCGCGCCATCATTCCCGCGCCCAGAGGCCTGACTTGCAGCCTCGGGGACGGATTCGGCCTGGAGGAACCGGAAGAGCGGAGCTCCGAGGTCTAGGACGAAAGAGCAATCTTGGAGTCGCTCCCGGGGCCGCTCGGCTGCACTCCTGACGGCCTTGGCCACCCCCACCCTCGGCAGTCACGCAGGGAAGGCCTAGAACGAGGCCGCGCCAGAGGGAGGCAGCCAACAGGCTTAACGGAGCCGGCGCCGCGAAATGCCTGACCCGGGCCAAGAAACGGTGGAATACTCACCCTTTCGGACCCGGAACCCCGTTGCCACTTGGCGCGCCTGGCGCGCCGCTCTCCCCCTCCATTTTGGGCTCCGTCGCTGCCACCTCGGCCGCCGCCTCGACCCCTGCCGCCATTTTCTCCGCGTCTGGGCTTTGTGTGAGGGAACAGGCTGCACAACGCTGCGCCTGCGCGTTCACGTGACCCGGCGTGACCGGTAACGCCTGGGCGCGTCGCTGCTGGCTGCCACGCCCCTGCTCCGGGCCACGCCCCCATGCCCACAGGCTGGGACCAGCAGCTGCTATTTTTTCTTTTACTAGAGGCCCAATGCGGAAATTCGTTCAATAGTAGGCCTTCCTTCCGCAGGCCGCTGGCACCGGCTTTCCTCTGGTACCCAGGACCCAGGCTTCCCTCAAAGCCCGGTTTTGTCCAATAGGTCGTGGGGAAGGATGTCTGATCTAATTAGCATATTATGCTTTCATTATTATAGACTAGAGGCCCTGTGCATGCCTGCCAGCCTAATCACCCCTAACCACTCCCCTGCCAGCCTGATTGATGCCTAACTGCCCTTCCCTCAGGCCTTTTCACCCCCAACTGCCCTCCCCTGCTGGCCATCTGGTGGTGGCCATCTTGTGTCCACATGGGGGCAGGATCTTTGACCACATGGGGGTAGCCATCTTGCATGTTGGAGTGATGGTCAAACTGTGTATTACTCTTTTATTAGATAGGATAGAGGCCTGATGCATGGGTGGGGGCCAGCTGGTTTGCCCTGAAGGGTGTCCTGGATCAGGTTGGGGGTTCCCTTGGGGTGTGGGGCAGCCTGGGCGTGGGGCCAGTGGTGGTTTGCAGGCCACCCACGTCCCCCAGCGACCCAAGGGGAGGCCCTGATATCTGGGATTTATTTATCTTCTATAATTGAAACTTTGTAGCCTAGAGCAGAGCCAAGCTTCCTGCCCACTTCTTGGCAGCAGCCATTTCTGTTGGGATTTATATATCTTCTATAATTGAAACTTTGTAGTCTTAAGCAGAGGCCTGGGCTGCCCTGGATGTGTGGAAAGCTTGGCTTCCTCCATTGCCGGCGGCAACCCTAGCCTCCTGCTCTCTCCAGCTCAGTGGCTGCCACCACTTTTATTGGAATTCATTTATCTTCTATAATCAAAACTTTGTAGCCTTGAATGGAGGCCTGGGATTGCCAGGGTGTGTGGAAAACTTGGCTTCCTCCAATGCCAGGGAAACCCAAGCCTCCCTCCTGCTCACTCCATGGCTGCAGCGATCTTGATTGGGGTTAATTTGCATTCTTGCTCCTGATTGGCTTGTGGGCATAACAGAGTGATGGTTAATTTGTGTATTACTCTTTTATTAGATTATTAGATAGGATTACTAGAGGCCCGTTGCACGAAAAGATTCTTGCAGTAGGCCTTCCTTCCCTTGGCTTCCAGCACCAGTTTTCCTCTGGCACCCAGGACCCAGGCCTTGGCTCCAACCAGAGTCTGCCTTCTTGTCTTCACTGCAGCACTCCGCTCCTGTAGATCCCTTAGTTCCCCACCCCACTCTCATAACAGGTGTCCTGTCCCACTTGGCCACTCTGTGCCTGGAGCAACTGGGTGGCCACCAACTTTGACCTTCTAATTTGCACTCTGATTGGCTATGGAAAAAGTGGAGGTATAGTCAATTTACATGTTTTTCTATTATTAGGTAAGATTATAAAAGATTCCCGTAGCAAACTAGAATTAGACACATCTAATGGGCCATCCACCCGCCCTTGGGGTCTATTAGAAAAAGGCATCTCTCCACTCCCACCCTGACCTACTCACTTCCAGCTTTCTGTAATTAGATGGAGTAGAGAGGCAGCAGACATTTTGTTTACCAGAATATAAAGGAGTTAGCCAAGGGCAGAACACAACTGGCCAGGCTGTGGGACTGGTAAGCAAAATACTGTGTCTCTAAGCAAATATCATCCTGCACCAAGATGATCTCGGCACTGTCCCGGTTGTCTCTCCACCATGCTGGGAGCTCCTGGGTAGAGTTCATAACCTATGTTTTTCAATGGACTTGTCAACCCATCACCAAACACATAGCTGAGGACTTAGTATGTGCTCATAGATGTTTGTTGAGTGAATGAACAAGCTAGAAGCCAAACGTGATGGAAGGCCATTTCTGGGGCTCTTCTGCCTGACCCTGAGGCCCTCTGTCCTGAGGGCTTGTCCCTACTCCCATCTGGATTAGGGCTTTTACAGGCTGTCGGGGAGAGCACAGGGAAGAGGCCAAAGTCTAAGGGGAGCTTTCAGAGGTTCAGGCCTTTTTCCCCAGCAGTTCCCCATCTCTCTGGTGTCTCTGGAATTTTGAAATGCTTCACTGAATCTTCCAGGAATTCTCATTTAACCACCAAACTCTCTCTAGGCTCACAAAGGAAATGTGGTTGGGAGTGGGTGTTTTTTTTTTTCCACTTCTATCATAGAATGATTGCATTCTATTAGGCTCAAGGAGAATATATCACTTGCCACACCCTCCCATAGCTGCTTAATTCTGCCTAGTGATTCTGATCCAGGTTCAGAACTCTTGGGCCCAGAGAATAAATGCATCTGATAGCTAGCCCAGTGGTCGACGAACTGCAGCTCTGTTGACTAATGAGTTTGCCGACCACTGGCCTAGCCTGACAGGAGGCTATGCCTCATCCTCCCTTTCCAGTTCCATTCCCACATCCCAAACTCACCTGTCTCACAGAATTATCTCTCCCATCCATCAAGTCCCTCTCCCACACCCGCTCCTGACATCTCTATCAAAATCCACTGTGCACACTAACCCTTCTCCCATGACCCTACTGGAATCTATATCAGTTTACCTCCCTCTCCCTTAGATTTCTCCTGCACTAGAGGGAGGCCTGGAACAGAAGAAGGCTCACAAACCTCTGAATTTCCTTGCCAGTCAGGGCTCAAAGATGGGAAAGAGACCACATCAGTCTGTCAGAATCAGGGAGAAAAATCCAAATGCAAAGCATCAGGGACAAGAAGCCACTTCTCTGATCTTTCTCCTGCAGTGGGAGTGAGGCCCGGGCTGAGGAGACAAACTCTCTTCCAGGCTGAGGTCTCCTACAGGCTGGTGACTTGACCCAACATTGCCCAAATTCCTGGGTTTTGCCATCTTCTGAACTAGTATTTCCTCACACTTTCCTTTAATTAATACACTTCCTTTAAAAGCATATGTTTTAAATTGTGTTTTATGTGCCCTAGCTGGTTTGGCTAAGTGGATAGAGCATCAGCCTGTGGACTGAAGGGTCCCAGGTTCGATTCCGGCCAAGGACACATGCCAGCTCGATCCCCAGTAGGAGGCGTGCAGAAGGCAGCCTTTCATCATTGATGTTTCTATCTCTTTCATCATTGATGTTTCTATCTCTCTCTCTCCTCTCCCTTCCTCTCTGAAGTCAATAAAAATATTTAAAATAAATAAATAAATAAATAAATAAATAAATTGTGCTTTATGGGGTTTGGGGATCTGGGTAAAAAAGTAAAAAGATTAAGCCAACACAAACAAAAAAACTCAGGAACACTCTCCATCTGGGAAACACCCATGCCTGTGCCCCCCCATCCCCATCCTGACCCCCTTACCTTTGCCTTTCTCTTAAGTGCTAAAGGCCCTTCTGCCTCTGTAACTTGTTTACTGAGCCATAAACCCAGTTGGCTCCCTTCTACTACCTCTGTAACTTTCTAAATAAGCTTTCTCTTATAATTTGAATTAAAAAAACAAAACACAGACAACAGTATGGTGATCACTGGAGGGGAAGGGGGATGGGAGAGTAGAAGAGGGCATAGGGAAATAAATGGTGATTAAAGGAAACTTGACTGGGTAGTGAGCACACAATATACAGATGATGTATTATAGAATTGTACACTGGAAACATAAATTTTATAAACTAATGTCACTCCAATAAATTCAATTAAAAAAATTGCCGTGGCCAGGTAGCTTAGTTGGTAATAGCATCGTCCTAATTGTTTCAATCTCAGTCAGGGCACATATAAGATTAACCCAATGAGTGCATAAATAAGTGGAACAACAAATCTCTCTCATAAATTTAATTCAATTTTTAAAAATTTGCTTTTACATCCTAGCCCATATTGTAAACTTGCTATAAAGAGCTTATTGTAAAAAAAATAGTTTATTCCTCCCCATTTCTTCCTCAGGCATATTTTTTTTTCCTTCCTAAGTTTTAAAGGTCCCAACCAAGGGAGCAATAGCAGTGGCAGCTCCTCTTGGGCTTACCACCTGAACCTGTTTCCAAGACCCCTTTTTTCTGACTTTTCAAGTGAGCCAACAGCAGCCCTGCCTTAGTTTACTCCTGTCATTGTGACTTAACTTCCCAGGGAGCCAAAGCAGCCTCACTTAAGCCCTTCCTTGTTTCACTGTCCCCAGCTTTAATAAATGTACTCTCAAATACATACATTTGAGGGCATATAAATAAGAGATTGATGCAATATGAGGATGACACTATTAAGGTATAAATTCAGCATGCATGCTGCCAAAGGCTCTGAGCCTATGACTTGCTCTCTTTGCTAAGGTTAGGGGTCATTAAAGACACCCTAGCACCAAGCTATAGCTTTTCTCCTATACCTAATTGAAAATATCAGAAGAGATTTATAAAGGAAACAGCTTTCTCATTTCATGATGATATATCCTAGGGCTCTTTTGCATTTTCTCCAGTGGTATCACACTCCAAGTGCTAGGCCTGGGTAGAGAGTGAGCTGCTGCAGAGGCAAGAAAGGTATAGCTCGGCCCGTGCAACTCAGTAATTGAGCATCAACCCATGAACCAGGAGGTCATGGTTCGATTCCAGGTCTGGCACATGCCTGGGTTTCGGGCTCAATTCCCAATGTGGGGAGTGCAGGAGGCAGCCGATCAATGATTCTCTCTCATCATTGATGTTTCTACCTCTCCCTCTCCTTTCTTCTCTGAAATCAATAAAAAAAATATACTTTTGAAAAAGGTATAATCCTATTTCTGCAGACCACCTGAGGCCTACAAAGCCCTATTTGTCTTTCTAACTACCTCTTTCCTACCTCACTGCCCCCCATCACATTGTCCCAGCACCATCATCTGCCATGCTGCTGTTTCCATAGGCCACCGAGGCTCCAGTCCCCAGGCCTTTGCTCTTTGCTGTTCTTTCCAATCCACCATCAGTCTGGTCTCAAAGAGTCACAGATCAGACAGAGATTCATGCAGAAAACAATAGAACTGTGCTAAGACCATCATGAATGAATAACGTTGGGCAAGTGTCCCATTGCTCTGAGCCCTACTTTGCTCACCTGTCAATGAGATTAATAAGAGAATACAGAACCTACCTTTCAGGGCTGGTCTGAGTATTAAATGTGAAATGTGACCTGATGCAGAAAGCCCTCAAACATAAAAGGCTCAGAAAGTGCTCATGAGTGAGTTATTGCCCAGCCAGAGTGGCTCAGTTACTTGAGCGGCAACCTGTGATTTCTGGTCAGTACACATGCCTGGGTTGTGGTTTTGATCCCTGGTCGGGACGCTTTTTAATGTTTTTTTTTTTCTCTCTCTATCCATCTCCCTCTCCCTTCCTCCCTCCTTCTTCCCTTTTTTTCTCCCTCCCTCCCTCTTCCCCTTCCTCTCTCTAAAGCATGTCCTCAGGTGAGATTAAAAAAAAAAAAGTGGGTACAGTGGTACCTCGAGATACGAGTGCCCTAATATATGAGATTTTTGAGATACGAGCCGTCGAGCGAGCAACATTTGAGATAGGAGTAATAGCGCAGATCGGCCGGACCCACCAGTTACCGCGACTCGAGCGACTCATAGTTTCCCACGCCTCAAGGTTACAGAACGAATTAAACTCGTATCTCGAGGTACCACTGTACTATTATTGACATGTCATCTTCTGCTTCTTTCCTGAGTCCTGGAAGGAAAGCACAAAGCTCAGCATTGGGGCCATGCAGACCCATGGTCAATCCCAACTCTGCATCCTAGAACTGTGGTGTCTTAGATAGAAGTTTCTCTGCTCTGGGCCACAGTCTTCTCTTCTGTAAAGTAGAGATAACAGCCATTCTTCCTACTGAGAATGCTAGTGAGAGTTGAGGAAGCCTGTGAAGATTCTGAACTGAGCCTCATCTTGGGTGACCCTCGATAAGTATGTACATTATATCTGGCCCACAAATAAATGAATACAAAATAAGTGGAAACTGTTATGTATATTTATTTTAAATCATTTACTATATAACCATACTACCTGCTCTTCACTTGAAAACTCAGATTTAGCTGCTTCTGCCGTGTTTCACAACAGATCCTTCAAACCAGACTAGCGCATTTTTTTAAAACCTCTGTGTGGTCCCTGACTCACCTTGGTCTCATGTCCCTCACTTTGAGGCCTTAGTTCTAAATACAATTGACAAGTCCATTTTATTGAGCAAGGTCTCCTTTTATTCACTCAGGGTTGGTTTTTGAAACTCAGTGCAACTTTATAAAGTCAAGGTGCCAGGAAAGTGAGCCTTCCAGATGCAGAGAAGCATAAGAAGCTTGTGGAACTTCCAGCCCCATCAACACCCTCAACTAGCGTATGGCCATGGCTACTGGCCTACAAGGAGCTGAGTGGACCTCAGAATGAGATCAAGGTGCCTGCTCCATGTGAAGCTCTGGACCACTTCTATCTGTCCTCCTCATATACAACAGTGTGCAAAACAATCTGAAAATATCTTCACAGAGGATCACAGAACCAGCTCCACTTGCCATCTCTTGGCCTAAGAAGCATTTTGGCCATGCAGGAAGGGTCAGGCAGTTTCCCTTCTTCCAAAAGCCAGGGCATCGTCAGCTGCCTCTGGCCTGCCAGCTCAGCCTTTACACAGGTGTCTCCTCTGCCACCTTCTTCAGGAATCCTGCTGCCAGCAGGGACGGCTGGGTAGCCTCAGAGCCATCCATGTCCCGGATCTTCAGGTATACTTTCTGGTTGGTCCTTCTCCATTCAGTGTATAGCTGGTAATGATAGCGGAAGGAGACCTACGGGGCAGTGCAAAGATGGATGGGAAGGCCAGCCAGCAGGACTCCACCCACAAGGAAAGAAAACCGGACTCCTGAGACACTGGCATTGGCCCGCACCAGGGCCGGTCTCAAACTTCCAGAAAAAGAGATAGCTACCAGGTATTTTTCATACTGACTGTGCACATAAACCCATTCATTATTGTGGGGAAAGTCTCCACCAGCATTCAAGACCCTGCAAATTGAGGAGTCTTTCAGAGGGTGGAAGTGAAGTGGTATAGCCTCTTGGAAAGGATTATATAATTGTCAAAACTTGGAAACCACCAAGATGTCCTTCAGTAAGTGAATAGATAAATAAACTGTGGGACATCAGATGATGAAATATTCAGCACTTAAAAGAAATGAGCTATCGAGCTATGAAAGGACATGGAGGAACCATAAATATATGTTACTAAGTGAAAGAATCCAGTCTAAAAAGGCTACAAACTGCATAATTTCAACACTGACATTCTGGAAAAGGCAAAACTATGGAGTTGATAGGAGTTGAGGATAGGAGAGGAGGGATGAATAGCAGGAGCACAGAGGATTTTTAGGGCAATAAAACTGCTCTGTATGATACTGTCATGGTGGATACATGTCATGATACATTTATCCAAACCCATAGAATATACATCCCAGGATGAACCCTAATGTAATCTATGGACTTGGGGTGATAATGCATCAATGGAGATTCATTAATTGTAAGAAATGTACCCTTTGGTGCCATGTGGATAGTGGGGGGAAGCTGTGTGTATGGAGAAGAATATATCAGAACTCTCTATACTTTCTGATCAATTTTGCTTTATTTATTAGAATCTTAAAATGTTCTAATAAATAAAGTCTATAAAAATTATTTTTAAATAAATGTCAATGGTTCATACTCTGACCAAGCAAGTTTCAAGAAACATTTACATGGATTGTGCCCAAAGCACTGCTCATAACAGCATGAAAAAAAGGAAGAAAAATCAACATCAGAATACATCCCAGATCCTATCAAAAGGGATTAGTTAAGTCAATGTTATACACCTATATAATGAATGACTGCTGGATGGCTGCCCTTTTTATTTAAAGGATATTAGCAAAGTTAAAACAAGCAGACTGCAAATCAGTATCTGTGTCATCCTATTTATATACTTTTAAAATATAATGGTGAATGCAATGAAACATAATTATTGAGGAGGGAATGCCCCACAGGCAGGCAACCGTGGTTATATCTGAGAGATAAGACTTTGGAGGCCCTTTTCTCTCTGAGCAAGGATTCTAATGCTTGCCTGAGACCTGAACAACTCCTCCATCCAAGTCCCCATCTCTCTCTTTCAGTAGCTTTTTTTTCTCAGTCTCTTGATTTACCCCTTTCTGGGTCTCCCATTCTCCTGCTTTCTGTCTGTCTTTTGGTTGGTCTCTCTCTCTCTCTCTCTCTCTCTCTCTCTCTCTCTCTCTCTCTCT